>RJWJ010001081.1:0-151650 GCA_004363605.1 Indri indri
AATTAATTGGACAGCTAAAAATATATATAGAAAAAAAAAATTAGCCGGGCATGGTGGTGCATGCCTGTAGTCCCAGCTACTCGGGAGGCTGAGATAGTAGGATTGCTCGAGCCCAGGAGTTTGAGGTTGCTGTGAGCTAGGCTGACGCCATGGCACTCGCCCCAGGCAACAGAGTGAGACTCTGTCTCAAAAAAAAAAATAAAAAAATAAAAATAAAAAATAAAAAAAACTTCTGTACAATAAAGGGCACCATTAAGGGAATGAAAAGACAGCCCACTAAATGGGAGAAAATATTTGCAAATCATGTATCTGATAAGAGTCTAGTGTCCAGAATATATTAAGAACTCTTACAACTCAGTAATAAAAACACAAATAATCCAATTTTTTAAATGGGCAAAGGATTTGAATGTACATTTCTCCAAAGAAAATATAGAAAAATGAGTCACATAGCTTATAACTTGATCCTGTGTAGAGAGGTGAAGTGATTGAAGCTGTAGGTGACTGGGTGACTTTGCCAGAGCCACCACACACAGCTGGTAAGTGGCAGAGCTGGGTCTTAAGCCAGGTCTGTTTGCAATTCCAGCTGTGCCTCTTGGTCTTGCCCATACCATGCCCCCAGCCCAGGGCCAGATGTGCCTGTGGGTATTTGGTCAGGGAAAGGACACTGAAGTCTTTCTTAGGCTATTTCTACCCAATGTCAATGTCCTTTATGGATTTCAGATCTCACTTCACACTTGAAGGGGTTCTAGGGAGGACTGAAGTCCCCAGCCTTCTGGAGTAGGATTTAGAGTTACCCTAATGGTGCCATTGGCAGAGTCTAGTTGTTGAAGCATGAGTCTCTGGGGGGAAAATCCCAAGTAACAGAGAAATTGAATCTGGACACCATGCCTCCCTCTTCTTCTCTTTCCTGTCTGTGTGGCCCCAAGATAGCACAGAATTCTGCTTATTCTGTTCTGAGTTCATCCCGGTATACACCTCCACCCCCTACTGCCTTTCTTTCAACAAATGGAGGAGTGAGGACGAGGTGGCCTGACATCGGCACACCTGAGGTCACCATCCAGACCCAGGCAGGCCCCCTGCTGCCCCTCTCCTGCCATCTGCGAGTATCCTGGCCACCCAGTCTCTTCTCTGGGAAGCTTGTTTGATTTCCACCAAATGCTCAAGCTGCAAGCCCATTATTATACTGTGTTCCTGTCTCTGGAGACTTCTACAGTTCCTTTATTTGAAGTGATGCACATGCACTTATTTCAGAAGCTAATTTCAGAGACCTCGGGTGGAAAATGTCATTTTTCACCAGTGTGGTTTGCCAAACGCATCAGCTGAGGAGGCTGAAGAAGCCATGAAGAAATTTGAGAACCCATTAATCAGCTTTTCACCACATATTTGAGTTATTTATTCCACACTTATCACCTTCACTGCTCCCATGTGAAGTGTGGGACGTTGCCTCAGGCCAGCTGCTCAGTAATGTCACTACCGAGAATAAGTAGTTCGCCACAGCTCTGCCTAGTGGCTCCCCAACAGTAATCCCTGCTTCTTGGTCACTAGCAGAACCCCAGCGTTGTCCATGGGGTTGGCGGTAAAATGCCCACCCCCAGAGAGTGAAGAGTGATTGGTCTAAGCCAATCAGACCATCCCTTTCCTCTTTGCCAGTGATTGGTCAAGGGATGGGCATGTGACTAATTCTGGCCAATGGAATGTAAAGGGAATTATGTTATGGGGTTGGACCTCCTCCCTCCCGTCGTGCTTTGGACACTGCTATATAAAAACAGGGTACTCAGGGCTGTGGCAGTCATCTTGCAACAATAAGCGGACAAATCTGAGGTAAAAACCAACACGTTGAAGGTGATAGGAAAGATGGAGCAAAGAGCCCGTGTCCCTGATCACAACTTTGAACAGCTCAACCAACCCCAAGGAACCTCTCTCTGGACTTCTCATTCAGTAGCGCGTGATAAACGTACCTGTGGTGTAAGCCACTATTGCCCATGTATTCTGTGGCTCACAGCAAAGGAGCCTACAGGATGCAGAGTTCTAAAAATGCCTGAGTCAAGGAAATCTTGGTTCTTGGTTCATCCTTCAAACAGAACCTCATGGAAGATGACAACGGCTGGGATCTGTAACCCAGTCTCCAGGGCAGGGCCAGTTCTCCCTCATGACTGCAGCCACGGCTTCACATCTTTGACCCTTTATTTTCTCAATCGTGAAATAAGAAAGTTAAATCCAGCGACCCCTAAGGCCTCTCTTCTCTACAGCCTCTTACTAATCAGAGCTCAGGACAGAAATCGTAAATGCTGCAGCAGCCACAGGAAGCCCAACAGAACCTGGCGGGAGGCCAGCACCTCCCCAGCCTCCAGGTGCAGGCAAGGCGGGAGAAGCTCAGCTCCACTCAGCCGGGGCGGCTCCTCCAGCACCCTGGGTGACGGCCGCAGTTCTGGGGAGGATGAAAAACTCATCAAAGGAGAATTGCCACCTACTCAAGAGTATAGATTGTCCAGGGTGGGAAGGTAAAACTGGGCTTCTGGGGACTCAGGATGGAATGTGCAGCTGCTGGCCAAGGCCAAGTCTAGTCTCTGTTGTTAAGGTTCTGTTTTTATATATTGCAAGCATGGTATGTGCTCACAGTACAAATTTAAACTCACAGAAATGTTTAAGATAGTAAAAGTGCCCTCCCCAACCTCCCTAATCCTACCATCCCAACGGTTAACAGTTCTGAGTGTCGTTTCATGTATTTTTCTATGCCTGAACAAACATAATGCCATGTAACATAGACTCAGAGATACGAGTGATGACACATCCTGTTCAAACGCGGAAAAGCTATGCGACCTGGAACTAGTGCAATACACAATATGCATCTATACATACACTGTATGGGTTTTTTTTTTTTTTTTTTTTTTTTTTGAGACAGAGTCTCACTGTGTTGCCTGGGGCGAGTGCTGTGGCGTCAGCCTAGCTCACAGCAACCTCAAACTCCTGGGCTCGAGCAATCCTACTGTCTCAGCCTCCCGAGTAGCTGGGACTACAGGCATGTGCCACCATGCCCGGCTAATTTTTTTCTCTATATATTTTTAGCTGTCCAATTAATTTTCTTTCTATTTTTGGTAGAGACGGGGTTTCGCTCTTGCTCAGGCTGGTCTCGAACTCCTGAGCTCAGAATGATCCGCCCACCTCGGCCTCCCAGAGTGCTAGGATTACAGGCGTGAGCCACCGCGCCCGGCCCTGTATGGGTTTTTAAAAAACAAAAGTAGACTTATTCTATCTACAGTCAAGAAACCCCTGTTTTTAACAACTATACCTTGTGGACATCTTTCTAAGAACTCATTTGTACCATCTTCCTTGTAGAGATGTCTGGTCTTCCATACTGTCAGACAAACCCCAATTTCTTCCCCCAGTCTTCCACTCACGGACGTTCCCAGCTTATCCCCATTGCTGTTGCTGTGCAAGACTCTCATACACAGCTCTTCCTGAGCCTCCATGAATCCCACTGTGGGTTCAGTTTCCAGAAGTGGGTCTGCTGTGCCGAAGGTTTATATATTTAATGTTTTTGTTAACATTTAACACATCAGCATCTCCAGAAAGCTACCACTCATTTACCTCTTTACCTGAAAGCACCCATTTCTGCATAATTTTGCCAAAACAGAATATAAGCAATATTTTTTGTTTCTTCCAATCTGATAGGTAAAAATCTATATCATTGTTGCTTCATTTTCCATTTCTTTAATTTCTAGTGAAGTCAAGCTTTTCTTTGATTTTGCCAAATCAAACATAAGTCTACTTTTGTTTTTTAAAAACCCATACAGTGTATGTATAGATGCGTATTGTGTATTGCACTAGTTCCAGGTCGCATAGCTTTTCCACGTTTGAACAGGATGTGTCATCACTGGTATCTCTGAGTCTATGTTATATGGCATTATGTTTGTTCAGGCATAGAAAAATACATGAAACGACACTCAAAACTGTTAACCGTTGGGGTGATTTTGCATTTTTTCCTAAGAATTGCCTGTGAGTCCATTTTTTTTTTTGAAACAGTCTCTACCCTGGGTAGAGTGCAGTGGCATCGTCATAGCTCACAGCAACCTCAAACTCCTAGGCTCAAGCAATCCTCCCGCCTCAGCCTCCCGAGTAGCTGGGACTACAGGCAAGCGCCACCATGCCCGGCTAATTTTTTTTCTATTTTTAGTAGAGATGGGGTCTCGCTCTTACTCAGGCTGGTCTCGAACTCCTGACCTCAAGCAATCGTCCCACCTTGGCCTTCCAGAGTGCTAGGATTGCAGGCATGAGTTACTGCGCCCGGCCTGAATCCATTTTTGATTGGATTGTCTTATCCATTTTAAGAGCTCTTTGTACATTAGTTATTATTTAGTGAAAATTTTATATTGCCTGCCATATATTTCAAATATTTTTCTCAGTCTGTTTTTCCCCCAGTCTGTTTTTAATCTTTTAACTTTATGATATCTCTTGTCACAGAAGTTTTTCATTTTATGTGGTTAAGTCTGTCAGTCCATCTCTTCCATTTATGGCTTCTGGGTTTCAGGTCTTGGAGAGTAAGGATCTAGTCCACCTTGACTTCCCCACACAGCGGCACAACGCACCAGCCTGCCGCCTGCGCCTGCCTTTCCCCGCGGTTGGCAATGCCCCGTGGTCAGATACTAGGACCTCGTGAGTATTAATAGCTTGGCACTTCTGGACCCTGTTCTGACTCAGGAATCTCCTTCTCCTCTCTCCACCTTTGCGGGTCCTGCGCTTTGCACGCTCTGGGTCTTTATGGTGTGTTTTCATAGCCGCGGGGCACGTCCCCTTCGTTGCTGTCACTCCAGATTTCCTCGGCTGGGCTCATTCTTCCTGGAACTTAGACTCACTTGTCAAGTTCCAAACAAGCGCAGTTGGGCTGGCCCATGCTGAGCAAACACTCAGGTGGATATTATGAAGTTTAGCAGACACTATTTTCTCTAAATGAAAAAAAAAAATGGACATTTTAATGATAGTTTTGAGACTCGGCACTTAGACTGAGGTCAGGAAAACAACCAGAGTGCTGGGCCTGGTGTTTGTGAGCATTTCGGCTCGTGCCGAGCCCCAGCTAAGTGCCCGGTGCCCTGCTCCACCCTTGCAGGTCCCCACCCTTGCAGGTCCCCACCCTTGGGAGTCCGAGTGTCTTGGGAGAGATCCGAGTGTGGCGAATGAGTAAGCAGGAGTCGTTCTCGAGAGGCTCCCAAGAGCCCCAGGCACAGCGTGGGGCAGAGACACACCTTGGTCCGGTGCTGCGACCCAATGCCAACTGTGTGGCCTTGGGGCCATAGGAAAGCCTCAGTTTCCCCAAGCTGACATTTTATTTTGAACCAATTTAACCATTTTAAATGTAGAGTTCAGTGGCATTCGGTACATTCACATTGTTGTGCAGCCATCACCACCCTGCATCTCCAGAATGCTTTTCCTCTTGCAAAACTGAAACTCTGTCCCCATTAAACACTAGTTCCCCATCCCCCCAGCCCCTGGCACCCACCATTCCTCTGTCTCTGTGAATCTGACTGCGCTAGATACCTCACGTATCTAGAGTGTTCGTCCCTTTGTGTCTGGCTCATTTCAGCCAGCATAATGGTCTCAGGGTTCACCCACATGGTGGCATGTTGCAGAATTTCCTTCTTTTTTAGAGTTGACTAACATCCCATCGCATAGATACACCATGTTTTGTTATCCCTCCATCCACTGATGGATGCTCGGGCTGTGTCCACCTTTTGCTGCTGTGCGTGGTGCTGCTGTGAACACGGGGTGCACCACGGCGACTTCTGAGCTGGGAAGGACGGGAGCACAGTGCTGCCAGCCACCCCCACCCCAACCAGGTCTGGCCCCACAAGCCGGGCAGAGAACAGCATGCTCAGCGAGTCCCTCCCCTTGGTGATCGTATTACAGCCTCGGCTCATCTTGGGTTCCACTTGGGGCTCCTGGGCTCACCTGGGGGTTCCATTAACCTGACTCCTCGAGAAAGTGCTCCTGCCCTTCCTGGTTTAGGCTGGATTCCACGCGACGGTCCACACCATTGTGGTCCATATCGTTCAAAACATTCCCTGATCTGATCCAAAAGCCCACCCTTTCCCAACCCCCAAATTTCCACCAGGCCGCTGGGAACTCGTGGTATCAACAGAAAATCCCGTCATAGGCCTTTTCTCTGAGCACCCCTCCACCCTCCTGCTCTGATGGTAGCCGGGCTCTCCCCTGGGGACGCTCTTCCCCTGCAGCTCTCTCAAGCAGTGGCTGTTTTTGTCCCCCATGCCCTGCATCCCAGTGGACCCGCGGCTGACAGTTCCTTTCCTACTTTTCCGCAATATTCCTGTCTTCTTTCATATCAACCCAGTCTCTCTGAAAGGCTGCCCCAGACTGCACCACCCTGCAGCCTTGCTTGCTGCAGTCGTCTACTGGCGCAGGGCGACGGTCAGTGGGAGCTGCCACTTGGGGAGGTTCCTCGCCCTCCGTATAGTCTCCTCTCACTGGATGCGCCTGTCCTTGTTCCTGGCAGCTTAGCAACGTCCTTTCATGAACCCTCCTGCCTCTGTTTCCCAACCTCTTCCTCCACAACCTTCTTTCCCTCTGACACACCTGAGCCACCTTCATGGAGTCCTGGCCAAGGACAGGGACCTGTCACTCGTAGTAACTGCATCTTCTCCAGAATTTCTGCTCAAGCGTCCCCTCTCCAATTGCTGTTCCCATCTATGCCCCATCCTCTACCCCAATGCTGACCCCAGCTCCGGCCCTGGGACAGCTGCACGGCTGGGGAAACACAGGCACTGGCCAGCCTCCTGCCTCCCCACCAGGGACACCCTCCCCGTCCCCAGCATCCACACCCTTCCTTGGACATCGGCCCCAGGAGCATGGGAAGGCATCGTCCTTCCATCATTTCAGAAAAAAAGAAAAGAAAAGAAAACGAAACGCCCCAGCCCAAACCCACATCCCTTTCTGGGACCCCCGATTTCTCTGTTCCCCTTTACATCAAGGCTCCTCCCAAGCCAGGTCTGTCATCGTCAGCCTGGGTCCCTGCTCCGCCTGACACCTCCTGCAAAGCCACCAGCAACACATGCCTTGCCCAATCCCATGGCTGCCACCACCCCCGCCCCCCGCCTCATCTTTTGCTCGCCCTCTCAGTGTTCGTCACCCCGTCACTCTGCGGCTCTGCCCCGCACAAGCTCAGCCTCTCCTGCTCTTCAGACGGTTTTCTTTTGTTCTTTTGGGCTCCAGCCGCCTACGTACGTTTCCCTGCCACTCACCTTCCCCACTGGGATGTGGGAGCCATCTTCCACCTGACTCCCACCCGGGTCCTCCCAAGCCCAGCGGGCGCTTCCCCCCCCCCCGCCCCGCCCTGGCTACCGCCGCGCTCCCTGCCACGCGCCTCTCACTGAGCTATCGCGTTGGCTCCTGACCCGAATTTACTTTATGATTTGATTTGATTTTTACACTCTTGTCCCTCTACAATCACTTCTCTGCATGGCTTCCAAAGAGAGGGTTTAAAAACGTGAATTAGATCCTTCTCGGAATCCCGTAATTACTCCTGATAAGGCCCGGGAGGTTCCGCCCTCCCGCCTCTCTCCCGGGCCGCCTTCTGCCGCCGCAGCCCCCCGAGCTCCCCCTAGACGGCCCGGGGCCCCCCCGCGTACCTTTTAGGTGTCTGTGGAAATGCCGTTGCCCACTCCAAGAGGCCTTCCCCGACCATGCTCCCTGGGCGGCCGCTGCCCTCCGGGCCCGTGTTCTCGCCTCGCTCGGCCTGTCCTCCCAGTGCGCGTCAGCACCTGTCCCCTGCACGCTCCTGCTTCTCGTCCGGGCCGACCAGCGCGGGAGCTGCAACAGGGCCGGATGCGGCGCGGCGCGTCCGCGTTCTGTCCCCAGCACGTGGCGGGCCGGCGGCACAGAGCAGCCCGGTAGACCGTCTGCAGGTGCATCTCGGGCTGCTCAGGGACGCCAGGCGGACAGCGTGGCGTGAAGGAAACCGACGCTGCGTTATCGCTTCTTCAGAGTCCAATGCAACCAGCTTTTTCAAACAGTAAGATTGTGTAAGCAACCAGAAAAAAATTGCTTTGGAGAAAAAAATAAGGAATTCCTCTCATCCTATGCCTTACCATTAAATGTGTCTGGTTTTTATACTTTTGAAAAGGGGGTCACCATTACTAACTCAGGTTAATTATTTAAACAAGCAGCGAGAAAGAGAACACAGTCGAGCCCAGCACTCACTGCGCTGCGAGCACGGACGCGGACGCCACTGACACTTTTTATTTCAACTGCATTGGAAGGGAAGACGCCTCATGTAACACAACAGTCAAGCATGCTTAGAACTAATAAAGTCAACATACAACTGTACAATTACTATTTATAAATATGGAGGTAAATATCGAAAGAAACTTTGGCAGGTGGAGGGGGTCGGGGTCAGTGCTAGAACAGTAGACTGCTGTCTTTTGATGTAAACCGTAAATACTACTTGACTTTTTAGCTTGTATTACTATAGAAAAAAAGTAAATATACTTATTAAAAATGTATATAAATTCATATCCCACATGTCTATCAGGATAAATCTCAAATGCATCAAGGATTTAAAATAGAACAATGAAAGTTCTAGAAGAAAATATTGGAGCACGCCTTTATAACCTTGGAATGGGGAAGGACTTTCTAGGTTTGACTTAAAATCCACATTCATAAAAGAAAAGATAAAAAAAAAAACCTTCTGCATGGCAAAAAGAAACAAATCATCATAAGCACAGACAAAAACAACCACCGTCTGGGGAAACTCTTTGCAATGCACAAAAAGCTCCAAGATAAGGTTTCCAAACAGCATCGTGGGCAAAGAATATGAAAAGGCAATTCACAGAAAAAGGAACACAAATAGAATTCTAAAATATATTCAGCCTCATTTATAACAAAATGATAACTAAATTCAGATACCGCTTCTCACCTATCAGATGGGCAAAAATCCTAAGATCTGATAACACACCCCATGGGCCAAGCTGTGGGGAAACACCCTCCTAAGATGCTGATGAGAGAATGAGTTAGTCCAATTCCCACAGAGGTCATTTGGCAGTTTCCATCAGAAGTACAAACTCTTTGACCCAGCAAGTACACATTTGAAACTTAGACACATGAACCTATCTATACACACGCACATTAACAATCACAGCATTGTCGTAATAGCAGAAGACTGGAAAGACCCCTGTGTTCATCATCCGTGAGCTGATCTTATGTCCCAGTTTGCTTGGGACAGCCCTGGCTTACATCTCTGTCCCAGTGTAACTAATAAGAGAGGCCCTCCTGTGTATAGGGAAATGTCTCCAAGACATATTGCTAAATGAAAAGAAAAAACCCTAAGCAAACAACAATGAAAAGCAATGTGCAGAACAACGTGCACAGCATGCTAACTTTGGGGTTAAAAAGAAGGAGAGGATATAATAATATTCACATTTGCTTGTGTATGCCTAAGAAACTCTGGAAGGATATACAAAACAACTGGTAACAGTGGCTACCGGTGTGTATTTTTGAGACAAGTAAAAAATTTTGAACTTATTCAAAGAGTTAAACTGTAAGATGAAAAAGGATATGAATTATCACAAGGAATTTTAGTTGCCTACACAATATTGATTCTTCCTTTTGGTAACAGAACTCCACACTACCCCTTTTCAGCCATGGGACTAATGAAATATAAGGAAAAGTGTTATATGGGTCTTCTAGGAAGACTTAAGAGGGCAGGGCACTTCTTCACTCTCTATCCTGTCACCTGGGATACAGTTATGATGACTGGAACTCTGGCAGCCATTTTAGATCATGAGGACAAATGCCGCTCCCTCGGGGATGTCAGAGCTGAAAGGTGCCTGGATCCCTGATGATTTTGTGAAACCAAACCAACCAGCAATGGATTTTTTACCTCTAGACTTCTTTTTTAATAGGGAATAAGCAAGTCTCTTACCTTAAGACACTATTTTTCAAGTCTCTATTCCTTGCCACTTAACCTAATCCTAACTAACTGATACATAAGTGTGCAGATAAAATACAGAAAGAATTTTGGTTATCCATTTTCGGTGTGATAACAGGAAATTTTTATTTTCTTTGTACTTTTTGGTATTTCCTGTACTAGACATGTATTTTAAACTATCATTTTAAAACAACATTTATACAATTATAGCAAATGAATTTTCCAGTTTCTGGTTTTGTGTCAGGAGAATTTGAGACTCAAGGGAGAGGATGATGACAAGGAAGATGAGGGGTAACATATCCAGAAGCCCTTCACAGGGACCCCACTGCTGCAGAAGGGCAGGCTCAGGCCTCCCAGTTGAGGAAAAGCCAGTCTGTTGTTCAAATTGTAAATGGGACCCAGAAGATGCTTGGAACCAGTTCTGATTGAGATTCGCCAAATCCCCAGGCGCCACGTGTCCGCTTTCTGCGGGGAAGCAGGTTTCCATTGCCTCCCGACTGTCCGGGGCAGGGAGAAACGCAGCAGCCCCCACGGCCTGCGGACTGGACAACGAAGCCCGTGTGGGTGCCGGGCCGACTCCCCCTGGGCGCATCGGAAGGTGGCGCGTGGTCCCGGACTCGAACGTTCGCTTGCTGCGCTGCCACGCGCAGACGATTCCAGAGCGAGCGTCTTCACGGAAGGCGCCACGACAGCGGCGTGAGCGGCCCGGCGACACTGCGCCCGACGCCCGCGCTTTAGGTGGCCTGGCCTCTGCCGGCGTCTCCGGCGGGGCTCACGGCCGCAGGCAGGGCCCTGTCACAGATGTCTGTGCCACGCTCTGCCACTGGCACGGGAAAGTGACTCCCGAAGCGGGTCCTCGGCTTCTCGCGAGAAGGCGTTCGAGGCGGCCGGCCGCGCGGCGGAGGGCGAACCGCTCAGCAAGTGGCTTAATCATAAGCCAAGCAGGGGAGGAATGTTTATGTTATTTCTCGGAAAGGGGTGGCGATTTCCTAAAACTGGGAGCCCTCCTCTTCTTTGACTTTATAAGGTCCCTCTGGAACCGCCACGGCGTCCGCGGCAGTTCCTGTTAGCGGCCAGCGCGTGACCGCCAGGGTGCCGTGAGCTGCAAGCTTGAGCGGCCGCCGATTTCTTTGCCGTCGTGGTCTCCACCAGGTCTTAGCTTGTTCTGTCACCACTTCCTGTCGGTGACCAGGGTGCGCAGGGCTTTCCGATTCCGTGCTCGGCTCTACCTGCCGGTTCCCCATCTCACTGTGACGCACCTTTCTGGCATGTCATTTTCATTCAATGATTTTTTTGGAAGAAAAGTTATCCTTTTTGTATTAAATTATCAGTAATGTGTTATGAAGGGAATAGGGACCTTAAAATTCCTAAATATTGTTAAGCCTTCAAAATAGAAGACTTCAGGGAAAAAAAGAAAAAGTCTGTTGTGTACAAATGGCCCGTCTACAGGGCTCTGTTACAGCCGCCGGAACAGACTCAGGAAGGCGAGCGGGAGGGAGAGGGGACCGAGGTAGCAAGAGGCAGAGGTGGGTTAGGACCGAGGACTGAGCACGTGCCTTGACAGGTGGAGGTCAGAGGACTGGGAAATGGGGAGCCTGAGCCAAGGGGCCAAAGAGGTGGTGGCAGCTGCTCATTCTGCAGCTCCCACACTCTCCTGGCCTTAGGGACAAAGGGTCACTGGTGACCCGGGAGAGAAAGATTTGTGGCAGGAGTATGGGGAGAGAGGAGCAGGAGGCAGCCAGTGCCCATCTCAGTTCCCAAGTGCTACCCTCTTTCCAATTCCCTGCGAGAAGAGCAAAGGAACCCCCCAGAAGACTCTCCCCTGCCAGCGGTGGGCCAGAATGGTGGTCCAGGGAGTGGAGACCCTGCAGATGCAGACAGCAGGGGCCAGACCGGGCAGGGGCCACAGGAGCAGAGCCCCCCAGTCACCAGCTCAGAGCAGCAGCCCGGGGGCCCCTCCAGCTGCCACCCGGCTCCAAGGGCCACGAGGTCACTGAGCACTGGTCAGTGCACCTGGGTGGAGCACCCTATACGCAAGGAAGTGCCCCACTTGCTGGGGCAGTCCAGGACTAGAGGGGACTTCACTGTGCTGGAGGCTGCAGTTCCTGTTCCCGAGGTCACCCCTGGAGGTTACCCTCCCAGGCAGGCGGCTCTGCGGGAGCCCCGAGAGGACCCAGCCTCAGGGGTCTGCAGGAACCGCTGTCCCCGTGGCAGGGCCTTCTTCAGGAGGAAATGCATGGGCATGGGCTGGGCACACCGTGGCGGGCACACCATGGGGAAATGCTGGTGGCCGCAGGCGGGTTTCGAGGCGCTCCCTGGGCTGGACCGGCTGGGCCGGGGCGTGTGACCCATTTTGGCCAATGGGTTGGAACCCGAGGGGCTGGAGGCAGCCTCTGGGAAAGGCACTTGAGCTGCCCTTGAACTCAGACATTCTGAATGTAAATCTCCCGACTCTTGCTCAGTCTTCCATTAGCAAAAGAGATATATGTGGAAACTCCCTTCTGGCTAAAGGTGTAGTAGAAGTCTCGGTGCGCGAACTCATTTCTAACCTTCACCTGGCAGGAATCATTTATTTGTTTTTCAAAGAGGAACTCACAGCAAGTGTTCCTTCTCCACAGAGGTGGAGCATTGAGTGGTGGCTGGGAGTGCAGGCCTTGGTGCCAGACTGCCTGGGTTTAAATCTTTGCTTTGCCTTCTCCAAGCTGAGCTACCTTAGGCAAGTTTCTCTGCCTCAGTTTCCTGGTCTGTAAAATGGTCTAGCATCTACCTCGTTCCCTGGCATCCCAAGCCCTTCCAGTCAGAGACTTGCTCAGCCCCACGCTGGTGCCGCATTTCCAGCTGCAGTAGCACCAGGGTCTATCCCAGGAAACACATCAGTGTATGGGCCACCAAGACGCTTGGCTTATTCTCGAGCAGGTGGCCAAACTGGGCACCACATGGCACGCCCACCCCAGCGGATGGGTTGGCTGGCTAATGAGCCCTGAAGAGATCTGCTGTGAAAATCAGCGCCCACACAGGCAGGCGGGGAGACCCGATGGTGGGCCAACCCCTTCTTCAGCGTGATGGCTAATTTTGTGTCTGCTTGACTGGGCCAGGGGATGCCCTGATCATTGGTTCACCATTGTTCCTGGGCGCGCCTATGAGGTGAACAGCATTTGAACTGGTGGACCGTGTCAAACAGGCGGTGCCCGCCGCGTGCACAGGCATTATCGCATCCCACCCTTTGAGGGCTTGAACAGACCCAGAAAGCAGAGGAAGACTGAACTCTCTCTCTGCTCACTGCAAGCAGGCGCTGGGACATCAGTGTCCTGACCTCAGTGCTCCTGGTTCTCAGGCCTCTGGACGACAGCACTGGCCTTGCTGGGTCTCCAGCTTGCAGACAGCAGACCGTGGGACTTCTCAGCCTCCACGGTCACATGAGCCAGTCCTTGTAATAAATCTCACTCCCTATGTATCCACCCATCTATCTCCTACTGGGTCTGCCTCTCTGGAGAACCCTAATATAGCTCAGTAATTATCACCAGGAAGTACAGAAAGATTCCACTGATTTTTGATGGGAAGTGAAAAACAGAAAAGATGACGGTGGCAGAATAAAGGCCCCCAAAGAGGTCCCCGCCCTGGTTCTTGGAAACCGTAAATGTGTTACCTTACACGGTGAATGGGACTCTGTGGGTGTGGCTAGGGTTGGGGACCTTGCAATGGGGAGAACAGCCTAGACCATCCAGATAGGCCCAATCTACCTACGCGGGTTCTTAAAATCAGAGTTTCCCCGCTGTGGAGAATGCGCGGAGATGCGACTGGAAGAAAGGCCACAGAGAGGCGATGTTGCCGGCTCTGAAGACGGTGGGGCCAGAAGCCAAGGAATGCGGGGCCTCTGGAGGCTGGAGGAGGCAGGGAGATGGGGCCCCCAGAAAGGAACACAGCCGGGCTGACACCTCGATTTTAACCCAGAGAGATTCATATCAGGCTTCTAACCTCTAGAACTGCAAGATGACAAATTCGTGTTGTCTGAAGCCACTATTTTGTGGTTATTTGTTATAGCAGCAACAGAAGAGGAACACAACGCCCAACGGCGGTGCACGGCCATGTTAGGAGTGGAGCACGAGAGGACCCTGGCCCAGCCCAAAGAGGAACCCCGACGGACCCCAACTGTGAGGAGAGCTGCCTCTCTCTAAGGAGTTAGGGTCTGCAGTCAGTGTGGAAATTGAAATCTTCCTTTGTCAAAGTCACCATCAAGATACCATCTTGAACACCGACAAATGCTCTCTTAAATGGGCCCAACATGGCCAAGTTTTCCTCCAAGGATGGGCTGAACATTAGATGCAGTATTTGGCCACAGTTAGGGGCCACATTGTACCCCAGACCATCAAGCAGAGCTTTAAACCCAGAGCCACACCCAGTGTCACGAGACACTCGGCGAGTGGCCGTGGGAGCCCAGCGTGTTGAAGGGAACAGCACACACCCCGTCCCATGTTGCTCTGCAGCGGGCAGCTGGCAACAGACACATCCTTTTTTTTTTACTTATTTTGTAACCTCCAACCACAGGTGGTCAGATCTGTGGGAGTTAAATGTGAGTTTGAAATGCCTCCCAGGACTGAATGTGGCCCGTCTTCCTCACGACCACGAGCTACATGTCCCCAGGACTGGGGACAGCCTGCCTGGGTGTTTTCCTGGCCATCAGAAGAGCTCGGTGAAGTCCTGCAGCCCCCGAGAAGGTTCTTTTCCAGCTGGATGGATTTTCTAGGCTCAGACTTTTCCAGTGGTGGCCAAGCCTTCTGAGGTCACGCACAGCAGTAAAAGAAAGCTGTGGCTAAATTTTCCCATGTTCCATTTTCTGTTTTGCTTTATTTTTCTGATATAAGAGTAATGATCTGGTTTAAGAAGTGATATAAATAGTAGCCCAGATGGACAAGTGGGAGGGGTGACAGGGCCCTTTGGCCAACCCTGCAAGATGTCCAGGCCAAATCTTTTTATGGCAAATTTTTTTTAATCTAGAACAATCTCACTGAGGTTTTAGTAGAGCAGGTGAGTTAAGTTATATTGACTCCACGTAGAGTTTGGAAGGCTCAGAAATTCTGCTTGGAAAAGTATTGTGTCATTTCATTTATGGTACCAGATATAATAATGTTAACAAAGAAATAAGGAAAAATGATGAAGTTCTTAGGGTGGTCAGTATTCGAGTTTCTCCCCATTTCCTGTATGCAATTCTGGGATTTTTATCATCAAGCTAGAAAATGCTAGAAATGATTGTTCACAAGACTGGCTGCTGCCCCTGAAACCAGGCTGGATGTGAGGCGTTTATTCCACACAGTTTAGTAAGGAATTACAAGTCAGAATGAGAGTGAGTGGTAGCTGGATGTTTCCACCAATTAATCAAAAATTATCTACTACGCATTAGGTTGAGGCGTCATGAGCAAACACGCAGCTCTGCGTCCAAGCTCAGAGTGCGTAACAGGACGCGCAGGGTACGAATCCGAGCCCTTCTCACCCAGAGGAGGAAGAGCCAGCTGCGGGCAGGGGGAACAGGGTGATCGAGTGCCGTGGCTGCCCAGTGCTCCTGAGCAGCAGGGACCACTGCCATGGACATCCACGGCGAGCACCTGTCGGGGGGCTGTCACCCGATACCTCATCTCATACAACCACTGCCTGGGGCGGGTGTGTCCCCTCCATTGCCGGATGAGGAATTGGGGCCAGAGAGGCTTAGGAAGATGCCCTGTGGCTTCAGAGCTGCTAAGTGGCTGCCGCAAACCGAGGCCCACGTGCCTGCAAAGCCGGCGCTAAGACAGCTCAGGCAAGGGGTGTCCGTGATGATGCTTCATGCACATTGGGGACCAGGCCCCCAGGACAGGAACCTCCCTGGTGGGCCTGAAACCAGGGCAAATAAGGAAGAACTCATCACGAGTGCTGAGACACTGGCCATGCATAAAATGCCCGTGTGCACACATGTGTGCACATGCCTGTGTGCACAGACTGAGCAGACGAAGACGGCTGCAGGTAATCAGATGTTGAGTGAATGACACCTGGTATCTCCTGAACACAGTTTCTCCTGTCACCTGACAGCTTGAGAGAGAAATGAGCGGTGGCTGCTGTCCTGGCTTGGTGACAAGTGATAATCCCTTATCGGGGACTGTGCTCGTCTGAGGGGACAGAGAGGCCCCAGGAGCCAAATGCCAGGGCAGAGGAGCTTTCCTGGGAGGAGGAAGGAGAAGTGAAGATCCTTTCTCCTCCCGGTGGGCTGGGCTGCTGGCCTGAGACACCAGTGAATCGTGGCCTGGGAGTGAAGGGCGAGCCCCCAACATGCCGATTTGGCATATTGGTTATTTAAAGCTGAAAGCCCTTGAGAGACTGTAGATGCAGAAAGCGCCGTCTGACCCACCCTCCCTCCACGGAGCAGGCCATGAAAATTCCCTTAACATGCCTTCCCCGGACCAGGTGAGAAAATAACCGTTCTCACCAGGGCCTGGGAACTGCTGCTGCAGGCGCCTGTGCAAACCAGCCCGCTGACGAGCCCCTTGTCTGCCGCGAGCTCCACACCCCCGGGTGTCTCCTAGTGACTTCCTAGAATTTACTGCCTCTAGCCAGACTGCTTTGTCCTGTCATCTCTTCACACATTTATCACTGTGTCCCAAAGTATGAAAGCTTCCTGCTCTGGCCATTTCTTCAGGTCTTCGCTCTCTTGGAGGGCGCCATGTACATGTAAAAATTAATGAAACTTGTATGCTTTTCCCTGTGAATCCGTCTTGTGTCGATCTGATTCCTAGACCTAGCGGGAGAGCCCACTTACGAGCTAAAGTGGGTAGAGGGTATTTCCCGCCTCCCCTGCAGTGGCCTCCGAGTGACGCCCGCTGAGTTGGCACAAGCGGCACACTGGTGTCAGAGCACGATGGCATCCCTGCTATAATTTACTTCACCACCTCCTCAATCTTGGCTTAATTCCCTCCTGCTTAACACCCGTGTGGGTTCCAGGGTCTCAGTTGGCATTTGGTCACACGCATGACACTGCACACAGCGGCTGCACATCCGCACAGCTTGGCAGCGTCCTGCGGGGGTCTCGATGGGTGATTCTCACAGCACCTGCAGCCTCAGCAAGATGGGAGCAGGTGGGGGGGGCCAGTGGGGACCCCAGTCCTCTATGGGAATTCCAGCACGTCCTGCGAGAGCAGCTGCAGCGGCGACTGAAACCTGACAAGGAGCATGTGCGTGAAGACACGGGTTTGAAAACAGACTCCACGTAAGCTCAGCACTTTGAGAAAATATTAACAATAAATGTCACTGGAAAGTTCACAATCAGAAACAAAATATATTTATTAGAAATATTACACATACATCATACACTTTCCCGTTGACAGTTAAATACATCCATGTTAGCATGTCATACCCTGACAGTGCTTGTACAATCTAGTGTGCTCTTTATAGAAACGAGGCCACAGATGCACCAACTGCGTTCAGCTAACGTAGCTGAAATTAGTGAGCTACTCAGGATGTTATAGATTCGGCAACACTCTAGCCCGGGTCCAGGGAGTGAAACACCCAGTGAATTTGGGTAACTGTAGATGTTAAAAATACTTTTTAAAAAGGCTGCTAGGTCATGTCCTTTATGCATGTCACTGTCAGGTCATCTGAAAATGGCACTTGAGCTTGGGAATGGTGAGAACCACTTCCGGGTTTGGCAAGGGGGTCTGTATCTGGCGGCGAGAGTCCTCCATCTCCGGTCTGCCCCGCCGTGGGGAAGTGGGATGGGAGGATGGATCCCTCGGGGACGTGTATTTTGTCTAACACCCATGGCATCTCTATAAAAGCTGCAAAACAACAACTGAATGAGGGAGGAAAGCAAAAGGCTGACATTGTTTTTGAAGTGAGAAGGGACTAGGACGGGAGAAGTTCCTCAGAATGTTGTCCCCGCAGGGTGGGGCCAAGGTGCTACCATCGGTCAACTAAAATTCAGTCCAGGAAACAACTCACAGTGCGGAGAGCCACAGACTTCTCTTTACATCTTAAAAAACTCCTCCACTCTTCTGCGTCTGCCCTTTGCAGATGTCTTTTATATAAAACTTACACATTTTTTAAAAGGGATCTGCAGAACCAACAATTATAAAGGACCAAGTGTTGGCTGAGGGAAGATGGAAAGAAACTTGGTTACTGCGGGCTCTGACAGCCTCAGGAGAGAACGCTGGGAACGGCACGAGCTGCTGAGTAGAAGAAAACAGAAGACGCTGCCTTGCTTTCTCAGCTTACTGATGCTCCACATTCACCTGGTACTCTGAGCTCTCCTGTTAAAAATGGACCTAAAAACCCTCCCCTTGGCCCAGCCCGGGTGAACCTGGCTGTGCTGGAGGGCCTGTCCCCTGCACCCCTTAGGCCATCAGTCATGGCCCCAGGACCCTGGCAGATCCAGACCTGCCCACTTACCCTGAAATGCCACCTGTGTCTCTATGGACCGGACACTCATTCCTCCTCTACACGTGTGCCCATTGGCAAAGAAAATGGCAGTCAGGGAACCTCCTTGAGTCATAAAAATAACTTACACACGGCCTTTCTTTCATATGACACTTCTTTCCTTTTTAGCCCATAGGGAGCAGTACTCAAACAAGAATGGGTAAGTTTGGCCAAAGTCAGTGGCAATGTGGGCTCCCACTGGAGAGGGGCTGAGACCACCCATTGTGGAGCGAGAGAAATGCAAAACCACCCAGCATAAAGACTGCTTTCCCAGAGCTGGTTCTAGATCATTTACATACAATCAGTCAAAACAGAGAAGTGATCAAAACAAAGAGGGCCGTGATGTAATCACCACAGCCAAACAGCTGCCCAGGAGCTCTGGCCACCCACGAAAGGTGCCCTTCCCCCTTTGGTAGTTCTCAACATGGCTGTGCATTGGAGTCGCTCAGCGAACTTCGAAAATATATAGAATGCATCCCTGGTCCCCTTCCAGATGTTCTGAACCAACTGATGGGGCCGGCCAGGAGTGTGTTTTCAAAACGTCCCCCAGGAGATTCTGACGTCCCGCACACCGGGAACCACTAAGAGGGACAGGAGGCAGACTCTCTTGTCCTAGGGCAGTCAGGGCGGCCTGCGGAGCCCAGCTGCCACCTCTGCAAAGCGCTGGCCTGGAGGGCGCGGACAGAGCCCATGCCACTCCCAGGCCGGGACTGGACCTGCATCCTCTAGGACCCAGCTCTGAACATGTGGGGCAGATCAGCAATCAGAGATTTACTTTAAATGACAACGACAGTTTTGTAATTCTCAGTGACTTATTGCAAGGATGATGTTTGTCAGGGGGGCACTAACACAGCTATTTGGCACTTCCAACATCAAGTGACAGGTATTACACATGTGCCTCAACTGCCCGTGTGAACTGCACAGAAGAACACCAGATGGTTACCTGGGCTGACCGAGCACTTCTGAAGGGACCAGGGCAGCTCTGGTCCCTTTGCTGCCACTCAGGGTAAACAGCAGGATTTTGGGGTGCGCTACAAATGGGGCCATCACCGTCCACCCCTCAGGGCTCCTTTTTGCCATGCAAACGTAAGAGCCTAATGAAGTACTAAAGACTAAGTCAGTCTAGACTGGGACGTGGTGTCGGTTTGCTGTCTGCCCACTATCCCAGAGTCACAGGTCCTCGGCCTAACTGTGCAAAGCCATGAGGAGTGACAGGCACAGGCCACTTTGCACACAAGTGGCTTCCTGTCAAGTTCTATGTGTGGTGTGGGTGGGGGTGTGACTGAATGGGGGGACGACAGTGCAGGCAGAGGCTGCGGTTCCCCTGTCAGCGTGTCAATGATCTGCTGGGTGGTGGCAGCTGTGGGACACCTCACAGGGCCCCTTCAGCGAAGTACCCAGGGGCTTTACTTCTGCATTACTTTAGATACAACAAATCAAGAGACCGTGAGATCTCAAAAATGTAATCAAGTTCTAGGTTTTAATGTTGTTACCTAGAACTTCAGCACGTTGCCCAAAAAGGGCCAATGTGTTTCCAGGTTGCCCTGGAGCAAATGCTTCGTTTTCTGTGTTTTGTTTGGTGTTTTTTTGGCCAGGAGTGGAAGGGGGGACTTAGCAAGGGCAAAATTTTTATACAGGCAAAAGTCAGGGTATTTTTAGCAAACAAGAGACTGATCTAGAGGTGCGTCACCAGTCTGTGTGCGGACTACGTGTAAGTCACCCAAGGTGATGGGCAAAGCGAGCCGACTGTGGGATCTAGGTGTGGAAGGGGGGAAGTTGTCCTCTTAGCAGCGTCCCGCAGGAGAGCAGAGTGTCCCCAATTCACACTCTGCAGCACACCTGCATCTGAGATCCGTGAGTGGGGGGCCCTGCTCTGCTTGTTATTTGTGTGTCGGTCCACTCGCACGGAGCCTTCCTTTGAAGCTGCTGATGGCTGGGTGGACAGTGACCAGGTGCTTTCAGGACAAACCACAGCAGGTGGCTCAATGGCGGCTGCTCTCAGGCCCTCCAGGGTTACGTCTCAAAGTACTTGTAGATCTGGGCCACGTACTGCATCACGCTCTGCCAGTCGGGCCGGTCCGTGTACAGCATCTCGCTGAGCTCCTGCAGGGGAGGGGGACAGATCACAAAGAGGGGACGTCACAGACCCCCCCCCCCCAAGGGACGCAGGTCCAGGGCAGGGCGAGCGCTGCCTGGAAGGCCTCCACCTACACGGGCGGAAGGTGATGGCCACGCGGACGGCGCTGCCTGTGCGGAGTGAAGGGAGAGCCCTTTCCTCCCGTTCGCCTGGGAGATACCGTCCCTCCCAGAAACAGAAGACATGACCTCCCACCCGCCCCTTGCATCTTTTAATATGACAGCATTTAAAAAAGCTTTAAAAAGGAAAAGTGGCTGACAATTTCGCTGTTAAAGCAATTTCCACTTTCCTAAACTACACCTCTCGTTTCCGGGCGCCCACCCAGCGGCCACCCACCCAGCGGCCACCCCGGCGAGGCTGTGCTGCCCGCGCGCCTGCCGCCGAGCCCCGCGCTGTCGCGCCGTCCGGGGGCTGCCGCGCAGCGGTGCGACGTGCAGCTACGTCACTTCCGGCGCCGCGCACATCTGTGCAGCGCGGCTTCCTTCTGTCGGACTAGCTCCTTAGCACAAATTCCTAGGAGCGGGATTGTCACAAAAGCCTTGACCAATCTAAAATGCAGCCATTTACTGTCCAGCATTAAGTGTTATCATTTAATGTGGTTTTTTGTGCTAGCTGATTTTTTGCCTTTTTTTTTGCTAATTTGCTAATCTTTATTTTGCTGATTTTGAAGCACGCTCGCGCTAAGCACGCGTAAGCAGGAGGCCAGAAAGTGCCGGGCAAGGCAGCGGGTCCCCGCAGGGCACACGGTCCAGCTTTGCTGACATTTCTGCCACCGAACATGTTTAATGATTAACTTGGGGATTGGATTTGGATTCTTTTGTGGTCACAAGAGAACAGGAGGAAAGGACCCTGACATGAAGCCAGAAGCGGAGAGGCAATGGAAACACAAGGCGGAACTTCGCACATCTGTTCCTGGGCGGGGACAGACTGGCTGAGGCTGTTAATGAGCCATTTTTCCTCTCGTTCAACAACATCTAAATAGACTTTACTGATTTTGCTCCTTGGTTACGCTAAAAAATTAACAGCGTATCATTAGTCATGGGGCAGGGTGGAAAGGAGCAAGTGGAATGAACAGTCTTCACAGACGTATCTGGAGCAACTTTAAAAGAAAAACCAAACTTTCACAGAATACAAGGGTCCAAGGCCTCCTCCTACTTATGTAGTCCTGACTGTGCACACAGACCGACCCCTGGAAAGCTGAAACCCTCACAACAGGATGATAGGAGAAGAAGTGATGAAGAGCTAGGCGTGCTGCTTTGGAGACATGAGCTCTGAGGAAGGAGGGAAAACCTTCCTCTGTGTGGTGGGAAGATGTGTCTTCAATTTCAGAGAGGATTCAGAAGTCCAATCGATAGTCACAGTTTTACTCAGACTATCTTACATCCTTGACCCTAACAATAATTGAATTAAAAGTATTTGGGGGCCGGGCGCGGTGGTTCACGCCTGTAATCCTAGCACTCTGAGAGGCCGAGGTGGGCGGATTGTTTGAGCTCAGGAGTTCGACACCAGCCTGAGCAAGAGCGAGACCCCGTCTCTACTAAAAATAGAAAGAAATTAATCAGACAACTAAAAATATATAGAAAAAATTAGCCAGGCATGGTGGCGCATGCCTGTAGTCCCAGCTACTCGGAAGGCTGAGGCAGAAGGATCGCTTGAGCCCAGAGTTTGAGGTTGCTGTGAGCTAGGCTGACGCCATGGCACTCACTCTAGTCCGGGCAAAAGAGTGAGACTCTGTCTCAGGAAAAAAAAAAAAAAAAGTACTTTGGTACATTGTTAACATCACATTTAAAATTTTCTGAAGAAATATTTTGCACATTTCAGGAGAAAGAGTATGATGCATTAGTTACAATCTTATAATGCATGACATTTGTTTGAATTAGTAGTTTAAAACCTTACAAAAAAAATTACCAGACACATATGATTTTACTGGTGGATTCTATCAGATACTTAAGAAGTAATAATACCAAACTCTACACAATTTCTTCCAAAAAATAGAAGAGGAGGGAATACTTCTCAACTCATTCTCCAATGCCAGATTACCCTATAGAGACATTACAAGAAACTACAGACCAGTTTCTCACAGGAACATGGACATAAAAACCCTTAACAATTATTAGCAAATTGAATCCATTAATCTATGAAAAGTATAACACATCATGATTGAGTGGGGTTTATCCCAGGAATATAAACGTAGTTAAACATTCATAAATCTATGTAATGCATCATATTAACAGACTAAATAAGAAAAACCATATGATCATATGAACAGATAAAGAAAAAGCATTACACAAAATTCAACAGGGATGATAGTTTTTATTCTTGATAAAAACTCTCAAAAAACTAGGAACAGACGGGAACTTGTTTTACCTCGTAAAGGATATATGTACCAAAAACCAACAGCTGGCATCACACTTAATAGTAAGAGACTTCAATGCTTCCCTCATAAAGTCAGGAAGAATACAAGAATGTCCTTTCTCACTTGTTCTATTTAACACTGTACTGGAAGTTCTAGCTAATGCAGTAAAGCATGAAAAAGAAACCAATGGCATACAGATTGGAAAGGAAGAAGTAAAACTGCCTTTATTTGCAGATGTCATGATTGTCTATGTAGAAAACCCAAAAAAGTCTACACATAAGTTTGGCAAAGTTTTAGAATACAAAGTCAGTATACAAACTGAGTCAACTGCTTTCCTACATACCAGAAATGAACAACTGGAATTTGTAATAAGTAAAAAAACAATTACCATTTACAGTAACACCAAAAAAAAAAGTACCAAGGTCTAAATCTAATGAAATATGTGCAGGATCTATATGCAGAAAACTATAAAACACTGATGAAAGAAATCAAAGATCTAGGCCAGGCACAGTGGCTCACACCTGTAATCCTAGCACTCTGGGATGCCGAGGCAGGTGGATTGCTCAAGGTCAGGAGTTCGAGACCAGCCTGAGCAAGAGCAAGACTCCGTCTCTACTAAAAATAAAAAGAAATTATCTGGACAACTAAAAATATACATATAGAAAAAATTAGCTGGGCATGGTGGCGCATGACTGTAGTCCCAGCTACTCGGGAGGCTGAGGCAGGAGGATCGCTTGAGCCCAGGAGTTTGAGGTTGCTGTGAGCTAGGCTGAAGCCACGGCACTCTAGCCCGGGCAACAGAGTGAGACTCTGTCTCAAAAAAAAAAGAGAAATTGAAGATCTAAACAAATGGAGATTATACTCTGTGTTCATGGATTGAAAGAGTGAACACTGTTAAAATGTCAGTTCTTCCCAGTTTGATCTATAGATACAATGTAATCTCAATCAAAATCCAAGCAAACTTTTTCGTGGATATTGACAAACTGATTCTAAAATTTAAAAAGGCAAAGGTACTAGAATAGCCAAAACAATTCTGAAAAGAACAAAGTTAGAGGACTAGATTTCAAGATTTCTAATGAAGCTATATTAATCAAGACAGTATGCTGTTGGTAAGGGACCCTTAGATCAATGAAACAAAACAGAGTCTAGAAATAGAACCACACAAATATAGTCAACTGATTTTTGACGGAGGTGAAAATGTAATTCCACAGAGAAAGGACAGTCTTTTCAACAAATGGTGCTGAAACAACTGGATGCCCAGATGCAAAAAAGAAAAAAGAAAGCCCTAAACCCATACTTTATAGCTCACACAAACATTAATTTGAAATGGATCACAGACCTAAATGTAAAATGCAAAATTATAAAAGTTCTGGGGAAAAATATAGCAGAAAACCTGTGTGACCTTGGGTTTAGCAGTAAGATTTTAGATACCACACTGCAAGCATGGAAACATCGAGAAAGAGAAAACTATTGGATTTTATCAAAATTTAAAACAGAGAAAGATACTGTTAAGAGAATAAAAAGACAAAGCCACAGACTGGAAGAAAATATCTGAGAATCACATACATGATAAAGGGCTTATATCCAGAATATACAAAAAAGTTCCTAAAATTCAACAATAAGAAAACAATCAGATTAAAAAATGAGCAAAGGCTCTGAATGGACACTTGGCAGAAGAAAATGAGCTGGCAAAAACACACCTGAACACAAGCTCAGCATTGTCTGCAGGAGGGAAATGCCAAGTAAAACGAGATACTCTTATGTACATATTAGAATAACTAAAATCTAAAAAAATGGCCATACCAAATCCTGGTGAGGATGCGGAGGCAACAGGAACTCTCTTACTTGTGAACTCTTACTGTTTACAACTAAAACCACAAGTACAGCAAGAAGTCATATCATTTATGGGATCATTTTTGCTTTTTCTTTTTTTTTAAGAAAGGGTCTTGCTGCATTGCCCAGGCTGGAGTGCAGTGGCTATTTACAGGCTCAATCCCATTACTGATCAGCACAGGTGTTTTGACTTGTTCAATTCCAACCTGGACTGGTTCACCCCTCCTCAGGCAACCTGCTGGTTCACCCTGCAACCCTCCCACCTCAGCCTCTCAAGGAGCTGCGCTTAAGGTTCACACCGCCGAACCTGGCCATTTATAGGATAATTTTTGTGATGTGAACACAAATTCTACCAGAAGATATTAATTCACTCAATAATTTTCCATACAAGAAGCAGCAAACATACAGGGAGGTAGCAAGTGGGGTGCCAAAGTTGTAACAGGGCAGGGCCATGCTTCCCAGTGGCATCCTGGAAGCATTTGCGAAGAATCGATAATGGGGAGGGTCTCCGAGTAGGATTCAACCTAGAAGATGCTTTCTTCCCCCTATTTAATGCTAAAGTAGGCCTTTCTCGGTAAAATTTTTGCTAAAGGCTTGGCTAGCCCTATTGACATAAGAGAAGAGATGAATTTAGTAAAGTTCCTGCATATGTGTGTATCTAGACAAAAATACAGCCTAACGGGGATAATCATAAAAAATGATAACGTGTCTTATGTTTTTCATTTTAACTTGAAACATACTACTATACTTATTTGCCCATCTAGTGAGTTCTGGCCTTCAATTTGAGCCTGGCCCAAGGCTGGGGGCATGAAGGTATCTTTCTTGCAAATGCCAGTCCTAGATACAGGGTCTAGAAGGTCCTAATTTGTTTTTGTTTTTGTTTTTTTAAAGTGGAGCAAAATTTAAGGAAATTTGTGAAGCAAACTGACTGCAGAATCCATCTAGATGTTTATAATTGCTTCCAATCTTTTTTACAAATCTTTTCATTGTGAAACATTACATACAAAAATGAATATAAAATAAAAATCCATCATTTAATGAATTATTATAAAGCAAATATTAGAATGTAATCACTACCTGGATCAATGCACAATGCATCCCAGAAGCCCCTGTGGGCCCCTTCCTGTTTACAACCTGCCGTGATAGTTGCCATGTGTATCTTTCAAGAACCTTCTACAGCGTTAATCTGGCAAGGAGAAGCAAGCTTCTACTGTACCTATGAAGCTGATTCTGAACTTAAGGGCTAAGTCCGAGTACCTGTAGACAGAGACTGTAGACCCTTTGTAACTGGTACCTCAACTGATAGAGGGAAAAGGCTCTCCAGTGTGGCTTGGTGTGCATAACCGTGGGGTGGCTTAGCATGGGGTGGCACCTGATCCATGGGATGCTGAAGGCAGAACAAGCAAAATGGAAGAGAAAAAGACTCCAGCCAGGATGAAAATGAGCTTGGTTTGTAAAATATTGGCTGATGATGGATGAACAAAATGTGGGGTGGGTGTGTGTGTGTAAAACGGGATACTATTCAGCCTTGCTAAATCATGGATGAGCCTGAGGACACTGTGCTAAGCGAAATAAGCCAGTCACAAAAGACAAACACTGTGTGATTGCACGGGTGTGAGGCAGCTGGAGCAAACTCACACGGACAGAGGGCAGACTGGTGGCTGCCAGGGCCTGGGGGAGGGCAGGGCCAGGGAGACGTGTTCAGTGGGTGCAGAGATTAAGTCTGAGGAGATAGAAAGAGTTCTGGACAAGGAGGGTGATGGCTGCACAACAGTACGAATGTACTTAATGCCACTGAACTGTAAACTAAAAATTGTTAAGATGGTGAACCTTACATGTATTTTACCATAATAAAAAACAATTCAAAAAAAGATACAGCTTCTTGCTCCAAAGAAGGTCCAATGAGGGTCCGATGAGTCTGGATGTGGAAAATGCCCAGAATGGTGCCTGGCACATGGTAAATGTGAAAAAAATGTTTTTCATGTAGTTAAGCTCAAATTAACCATTTAAGTATGCCTTATCAAGACTTCCCTGCAGGCTAGGCCCAGGAATCACTCTGACAGTTTCATGAAATCCTGAGCTGTGGTGACCTCCCTCCACAGGGCACCTGAGGCACTTAGCCCGCATGTACAGGGACTGTCCCAGTGGGCACTCTGGCTTCCTCAGTGGGCAATGGCCTGGTGTGGCAGTGTCCCCATACTAAGACACAGGCACAGCAGCCCTGGAGGACAGACATTCTGATTGTTTTCTTGTTTTTGTTTTGAGACAGCGTCCCACTGTGTCGCCCAGGCTGGAGTGCAGTGGCATCATCATAGCTCGCTGCAGCCTCAAACTCCTGGGGTCAAGCAATCCTCCTGCCTCAGCCTCTCGAGTAGCTGGGACTGTAGGTGCGCACCACCATGCCTGGCTAATGTTTTTGTTTTTTGTACAGACGAGGGCTGCTATGTTGCCCAGGCTGATCTCGAACTCCTGATCTCAAGCAATCCTCCTGCCCTGGCCTCCCACAGTGCTAGGGTTACAGGCGTGCACCACCGCGCCCAGGCTCTGGCTGCTTTTCATGGTACTGGCGTGCGCCACATATCCTCTCTCACCTGATTCTTCCTGAAGGGAGCTGCTCACACTTGCGATCTGGTGGGCTAAGACTCTCTCATCACACGGTGGCTGAGGAGGAACGCTCTCTAAAATTTGGGGAGCACTGTAGAGCTTCACTTTTTAAAGATCTTATCCTTGCTAATATGCTATGCCCAGAAACTTGCATCTACTTGAATGTACACATATAAGCGAAAAGTCTCCCTGCAGACTCTAGCAATGGAACGCGATCAAACATTGGGGATTGTCACTGCTGTCACTTCTGACTGGGTGCAGTGTAAAAGTGTCATGTGTAATTCGATGTACTATTTTTCAATCCACATCAAGATATTGAAAAGTAAATTTAAGAACGCAGGAAATTTCTATTCTGTTGATGGTATAAACTGGTTAAATTTGTCACAAACATTCCTGAAATGCTTTTGAAATTCATCACATGGCGTCAGCGGCTCCTCGCAGACCATGTCCACGAAAGCACTCGCTGGCTCTGACAATTAGGACAGGGTGATCTCATTCGCTGCCCAGCTCACTAGCCTCTACAGAACATTAGATGAAAATTAGAAAAAAATATTTAAACAGAAGTAAATATTAACTACAACACTACAAAGAAAAATGTATCCTGTGTATAATATTAATATAATCTTCTAACAAGTTCTCATTCTATCTTTGATCCTTACCTGAACTGCTGGTATGTGTTAGTCACGCCATTGTTTCTGGAGGGAGGTCCCTGTCACTCCACCCTGATCACATGTATGAATTCCCTTGCTCCTTTTTAAATTCTCTGGACTTGTGTATACATGATAGGGATATCTATTTCTTAAAGATATAGAAGAATTTGGGCTTATTGGGACTTTTTTGTGTGAGACTACATTTTAAACAATTTTTTTATTTACTACTTTTTTTTTAGAGATGGGGGGGTCTATGTTGCTCAGGTTGGTCTTGAACCCCTGGCCTCAAGCAATCCTCCTGCCTCAGCCTCTCAAGTAGCTAAGACTACAGGTGTGTGCTACCATGCCCAGTTAATGAAAAAAAAATTTTTTTTGGAGAGACAGGGTCTCAGTATATTGCCCAGGCTGGTCTCAAACTCCTGGATTACAGGAGTGAGCCACCGCCCTGGCAAATTCAACCTCTTTGATGGTTGAAGTTCTGTTTCTTTTTGAGTGAGTTCTGGAGAAATATTTACATTTAATATTTGAAGAAATATGTTGATGTTTTTCTAGAAAACTGTTTCAAAATTATATTTGCATAACATTGTTCATAGTACTAAGATTTCCATGACAGCTATACTTTCACTTTTTCATTTCTCAGATTCCCCACATCCTCTGAGGGTTATGAAATTGTATCTCACTGTTATTTCAAGTTAGATATTCCTGATCATTAATGAGATTGAACATCTTCAAAATGTTTATTGGCCATTTGTGATCCTCTTCTGTGACGGGCCTATTCTAGCCTTTGATAATTTCTTACTAGGTTGTCTTTTTATTAATGGTGAGTAGAAATTTTTTTATAGGTTATCTGTGTTGTCTTTGCTTTTTCTGCAGTTTCCTTATGCTGTGTCTGGATGGATATTTTCTTTTATTCATCCTGCTTGAGATTCAAATCTGTGGACTCTTTCATCATTCTGGACAAATTTCAGGTACTGTATCTTCAAAGACTGTCTCTAGTTCATCCTGTCTATCCCCTTCTTCTGGAATTCCCACTGGACATTGGACAGGGATATTGTCTGATTTTCTCTTCCATGTCTCTTAAGCTCTGTGACAGACACTATGACTTGGTTAACCCAACAGTCATTCCCAACCTCTCTCTCCCTTGCAGGCTTCCCACTAAAGAAGATGAAAAATGTTACACACTCACTTTCTCAAATGCCCTTGCAGCTGGGGTGGCCGCATACACAGAGTGCTGCCAATTAGCTGGAAGAGTGCTAGGGAGCCAGAGCCTTTTACCTTTCTTGCCAAAGGGGAAAGAGGTGAGGCAGTTGCTCTCTCTTCCCCCTTCTTCCTGCTGTGCATGTGGAATTGATGTCGCAAGCTTGGGAGCCACATTCAACCACAAAAGAACAAGTATGGGGACAAAAAGCCAATAAATTAAAGATGGGGGAGTGCAGAAAAAACATACTCTGGGTTCCTTGATTTCAGCACTAAGCAGTGAATCAGTCTGGAAACTACTTTTGGACTTCTTGTTTAAAAAAATTAACATCTTTATGGTTTAAGCAATTGTTAGTTAGGTTTTCCATTATTGAAGACAAACACATACTAATAAAACCTCTTTATTATATCTTCTATTTTTTAATGTCTCTTTTATATTCTGGGTCATTTCCTTATATTTATTTTCCAGTTTAGTAGTTCTCTCTTCTGCTGTATCTAATCAGTTTGGCAAGTCATCTCATCGTGTTTTTAATTCCAAATTTTCACTTCTATAAGTTTTATTTTATTCTTTTTCCAAATCTCTTTTTTGACAGTATCATCTTTCTTCCTTATGGTTTCTATTCTTCCTTTTATCTCTTTAATATGTTTAAACACAGTCTTTTTGTAGCCTCTTTCTTATTATTATTTTGATAGATAATCTTCTTGTTTGTTTTATGTGCTGACTAGATCAAATAGATTATTTTGTTGAGTGTTTTATAATTTTGGCTTGTGAGCATATTTTCAGCAGCCACTGTATTACCAGCCCAGGAGCTTCTTGCTCCAGAGAATATAAGCTAAGGGCTTCATGTAGTGTGGATATTATAACTTTGGACTCCAAGCCTCATCTGGCCCTGTTTTCTTTTCTTATAAGAGATCTCCTTTCTTTTTTGCCCACAAAAAAATCCAAGTTGGAGACAAGCTTCCTTACTACCTCCCTGGACTGGCAGGTGGAGTTTTTTAAATTTCCACTTTCACTAAGAACAGCCTGTTGTGTGCCTTGGCTTTATGTGGGAACCTCGATACTAACGCTCTGCTAATGGGAGTGCAGGGCCTTGTCTCTTGCTCCTGTGTGGGCATTAAATAAAGCCTGTAGCCACGGGGCCTGCACCCATTAGGTGTCCTTTATTATGAGCCCTATACCATCATCCCCACTCCACCCCCTGGGGTTTCCACAGTCTCAGCTCATGCCTTCTGGCTCTGTTTTACCTCTTTGAAAATTTCTGGCATCTGGTTATTTTCCATTCCTTCCTGAGAGCTCAGCTATATATTGATTTTTTAAAATTACATTTTATTTAGATTTCTAGGTGATTTGAACAAGAGGCCTTTAATGATAATTCAGTCTCTGTTTCCAGAACTGAAATTTATCCATAATGAAATGTTAACTGAAAAAAACACCAAATCATGTCTGATTAGATCAACCAAGTAACTTTAAATTAGGTGTCATGAGTAATAGATCTTCAGCAAATAGATCTCAATGTTCTATAAGAAATTGTTTAGCAGATAGCATAAAGTTGTTTCTTGTATAATTAGAATAAAGCATCACATGGGATACAAAATAGACCACTTACCAGGCTGGGCCTGATGCCCACACTTTCAGCTGCTTCAAATGCCAACAAGAGATTCTTCTTCTAAGTTAAAAAGACAAAGAGATTGGAATCATCAATTTAAAATATATAACTTTTGCTAGGAAAGAACATCAATTGACACTCTCATACAGACTATCTACTAGTATTACACAAATAATAGTAAGTCAAATATACAAACAATGGCTTCGGTTTAAGGAAAAAAAGATTAACTGGTTACAACTGCCACTAAAAATTACAATACTGACTGATAACTGACTATCAAAGATAAATATTTCTTAGGTGATTTTTTACTTTGTTAAGGTTTATGACATACACATTCTGTTGTGTAACAAAGTTGCTTAATCATGGTGCTATATCAGAAAAATTATCAAAGTAGAGTGTGTGTGTATATCTATCTACCCATCTGTATCTATCTATAGTTCAATATAATCGTATGAAAAGCTGTTCTTTCCCCCAATCCTGGTCCTTAGGAGAACCACTTTTTAACTTTCTCTTTAGTTATGGCGATTAGATTACCTCCATATCTTGGTAATATGCTTACACAAGTATTTCTTGATTTCTAAAACAAAAGCATTCTCCTGACTTCCTCTGAGACAAATGAGGACTTAGGTACCATGCATCTCTCTCCTCCATTCATTATAGTCATACAGCTAATTTTAGTTCCCTTATTATTAGTTATGTTTATGACCTTAATATTCTTAAACTTCTATTTCTTGTTCCATCAGTCATGGACAGCACTTCCCAACTCTACTTTGTATGAGGAGAAACTTCCCCCATCTTTCCTCTACCGTGTCAAGTTTTACTTTTAAATTGCTAAAACTGAGATCATCTGCTTCCTTTTCTAGAAGAACATGCGAGTCTTCTGTGCTACTAGCGTGACCCTGGAAGCTGAGGATAAGCAGCACCCACGCAGTGTGAGCACCTCCGCCTCCTGCAGCCGCGCTGCACCCTGGGCCGCTCACGGCTTTGTTCCAGGACCATCCTGTTGTTACTCTGCCAGTCGCTCAGAATCATACCGCATTTTAGTCTGCTCCAGATTTGTACCTTGCATTTCTTCAAAAGTTTGGTTTTTTCCCTACAGTTTCCGCTTGTTTTGGATTTTTCTTACTGGGAGAAGAATTTTATGCCTCCTTCTCATCTGGCTTCTCACCCGTTCTGACTACTGCTTACGATGCACAAGCTTCTCCTTGCAGCCACCAACTTTCCGTTCTGACAGGGAGGGCCTGCCTCATGTTTGGACCATAACTTCTCTGCACAGCTTCTCGTTTTCTCCATCCACACAGCCTCAAGCTCTTAATCATCTCATCATTCTATAAAACTCTTTCAGCCCAGAGCCACCCAGCACCTTGCATGGATTTTTGCATTATACCTATTTTGCTAGAGTATATGCCTAGGTTTCCTTTGTAAAGGAAAATGGAAATCTCCGGACCACCCCGAAACTCCTTATGCAAAAGGGAAGGTCAAGCCTGGAGGCCAGTTGTGCAACACCCCTTCCAAGTGAGTAACTGTCACTAACATCATGCGTTAGCCAGATTCCCCCTGGGAAAGGCGAAGGCCTCAGGCATCTATAAGAAATGCCCGCACTTGGGCTCCACTTGTACTCACCATCAAATTGGTACTAACTGATGAACACTATGGTGCTCACATGGCAGTAACACTCTCCAGGGATTAGGGGGATGGGGGGGTAAACTCACAACTAAAGGACACGGGGAGCATTGTAGGGGGGAAGGGCATGCCTCTAACTCTCGCTTGGGTGAGGCAAAGACATAAAATATAACCAAAATGTTCGTACCCTCATAATACCCTGAAATAAAAATAAAAAATAAAAAAAGAAGAAAAAGAAAAAAAAAGAAATGCCCCCACAGCTCCTTCCTAAGGAAATTCCTTGCTGGCCTCCCATAACAAAGGACATGCAAATTGTAATTTTGGGTCTGCAGACTAAGTCTAGCTCCTAAAACTAAAGTCTGTTCAATTCCACAGTAATATGTTCATTATGAGTTTATCTTCCCAGGTGTAGAACAGAGACAGGACAAGATCAAATTCTTCAACTTACCCCGGGACATCTATATAATGGATTCTTTCTTCAATCCCTTTTTCTCTTCTAACCTTGGCCTTATCATATGTAAAAGGCAAATTTCCTGGGCTGCAGAAGAATGTGACCATTTTCCTCAGTGCCCACCCCCTCCTCCTTGTTCTTTCTATACAGGCGCCCCTTCCCCTTAAATACTGAAGCTCCCACGTTCTGCTTGTGGGGGCTGGGAAACAGTCACGGATGTGTCTGTGGCTTGTGTTTCCCCACCTCCCCGCCACGTGTCCTCAAACTCTGGCTTAATATACCTCCATTGATTGAAATTCTTTGCCTCGGTCACTTATTTTGGGTTGTCACCTTCTTAACAAAGGATGTGGGGAGATACGTTTTCTGGATGTATTCATATGCGAAAAGTTCCATTTTCTACCATCGCACTGGATTGACAGTCTGCCTGGACAGAGAATTCTAGGCTGAAAATAATTTTCCCTCAGAACGTTAACGGCACTCCTCCACAGAAGGTCAGCCCCGGTGTGTAGCTTCTTTTAGAGACTCCCCCTGGCTGTTCCCTGATGTTTGGTCGTCCAGATGAACCTGCAAATCATTTAGTCATGCCTCCCCCTCTGTAATTCACGGCAAAGCCATTAGGGTTATATTAAACTTTAATTAAATTGGTACATTAAGTATATAATTGAGAGACAGGTATTTCTCTGTTTTTCTACATATATCCCCTACAGAATTTCTTAATTTTAGACATAATTTTTTTTAGGTTTTATATATCATGTAACACCCCTTTCCACTTCCCTCATGGCTTTCACTCTGCCGCTGCGTGAACATCTGGAGCCTGAAGGCCAGAGGGTTTGTCCAGACACCGAAGCAAACTCTCCTCGAGGAACCAGGTCAGAGAAAAGCTGAAAGACGAGGCTGTTACATTTTCTCGCAGTCTGAGGTCAAGGTCTCAGGAAGTTGTTGATCTGTGGTGATCTGGCCCAGGCCACCAGGCCTCTTCCTTGACACTAAACGAAATTAATGGGGATGGATGGAAACCTCACGCTTGTTTCCATGACACTTCTTTGTTCTGTTGAGAGGAGCTGTGAATTGGCTCCTGGCTTCCTTCCACTTAGCCCAAACTAGCAGCAGTCATCTCCTGCTACGTTGCTAATGGTGCCTTTGTCCTTATTTTAAAATCCTTTTGGTTAGTTTTGGGGGAGGGATGGGGTTTGTAAGCCAGCTTTTAGGCTACCAAAGATACAAACATTTTCATGGCTTTTGATATGTAATGACAAATTGCTTTCTAAAATGTGACACCAATTTTCGGTTCCAGCAATAGCATGTAAGCGCCTATTTCCTCATACTCTTGAAACCGCCTTTACAGATTGATAACGGGTGCAAGGCAAGAACTGTGGTAACGGCCTAGCTAAAAATAAGGCACAGGCCTAGCTAAACATAATGATAATAATTAGCCACTGTCCCCCTGCTTCCTTCTCTATAATTGCCACTCTGGAGGCACATAGCTGGTGGTCATAAAGATTCTTAGCTTTCTCCATAGATAGCATCACCTTTTTGAAACCTAGGGGTAGTTTCTGAGGTATCTTCCAGGCCTCGCATCCCAGCGGAAGGGCTGACCCACCCAGACCAGTGGCCCTTACCGAGCAACTGACTCCACTGGTCTTGTGACCCCGCCCAAGAACCTGATCAGCAAAGAGGACAATTTCTACAACCCTGTGGTTCCGCCCCAAACCCAACCAATTGGCAGACTCGATTGCCTACACCAAACTGTCTTTAAAAACCCTGTCTCCCAAATTCTCGGGGAGGTGGATTCAAGAAATTCTCCCCACTTAGCAATATGCGGCATAAAAACTCTTTCTCTATGGTAAACCATGCTGTCTCGGTGTACTGGCTTCATCCTGGGCAGTGGGCAAACCTGGTTGGGCAGCAACACTCTCATCTGCATAGAATATTATGATTTCCAAAAGTCTCTGCCAAATGCGTCAGGCTAAAAATATTTTATTGTTTTAATTTGTATTCTTTGATTACTAGAAAGGTCTAAGGAGAAGCCATTTCTAAACCAAATGTTTTACGCAGAATTCCCCCAAGAGCCTGGTCTGATTCCAATGAAACTGCTTGTGTTTTCTAAGCAGATATTAAATATAGAAGAGATAGTTTGTGCTGAAAACTTGTCTCAAAATACTCCGAGACAGTATACAGTATAACATGAATGTTATAGAGAGGGGGTGGTTTTTGGTTCTCAACAATGACTTTTACTCATTTTGGCAGCAGCAGAACGTCAGAGACTCAGCGTCGTTATCCTAATGCTCTCTCATTTGAGCTCCGTCACTGCCACCGCACAGGCCCATGAGGGGCGGAAGTGCAGACACGCAGAAGCTGAGAGCGCCTCGCTCGGCCCACGGGCTGTGAGCTTCAGCTGCAGTTTGGCACACAGGGGCCGGGACAGGTGAGTGGCTGTCACTGCTTCGCTCTCTGCCCTGGTGGGGGAGGAAGGTGAGGGCCTTCTGGTTCCAGTGTAAGTGCCCAACCCATGGCAGAACTCTGTCGCTGGCCGGGCTAGCGGGGTTGTGCCAGTAAGGCCTCTGACCCGAACCGATGAGAGAAAAGACTTTCTCTTTCCAGACTGTCTCCCGCGACATTCATGTATCATTTCAGACACCGACATAAATATTCTATTCTATTCTACCATCTGAACCTGTTTAAGTGCACAGTTTCATAGGCTAACAGATGAATGCGTTATCTTTTTTGAAAGGGGCGGCCTTGCTGAAATAACAGGAAACTATCTAATCCCGCAATTTCCTAATAACAGCTAAAGATCAGTCATGAGCTCTCTCCCTGCTCTCTGCTCTTTCTCTCAATAGCTGACTAGCTGGCAGGCTTTCACAACATCTGAAAAGAGCCTGAACAGACAGAAAGGAAATATAAATCTTTCTCTTTAAAATTGCTTTTGAGATTCTGTTTTACAGCCTTGGGGAGTTCCTGAACAGACAAGCAGGGGTGCCTGCTACAGGCGTCAGGCTCTTCCCCAGGGGCAGAATCAACGACAAGACCTCAATGTCAGCGATAAACCCGTCTGTCCTGTTATCAGCTTCTGTTACGTGCCTGCTGCTAAGAGGAGCATCAGTGTTCACAGCACCCTGTTAAGTTGGCTACAACCATAAATCATCCGCACCCCTTTTAACAATTCCTAAATAAAAAGCCTGAATACCTGATTGTCTCCCAGCACACTCTTCCTCTTCCTCTCTTTCACCATGTTGGCCCTTTTCTGCTTGGGAAAAGTAAAAGAAACTTCTTCTTTCTGTGCTAAACTTTGTCTGGAGAATCTCAAAACCCGCATTGCACTAACTGCGCACCAGACTCCACCCTGACATTGTTATTGAAAAAACACCCAAAAAAAACGAAAAATGCCAAAACCGTCTACTGACTTGTAACTCACACCCTGTGATGGTCTATCTCTTTACTATTATAGAAGACATACTTGCTAGTTTTTATCCAAAATACCCTATTTAACACCAATGTCAAAGTTACTTGGTTTAATTACTTCCACCCAGGGGGCAGCATGAGTTTTGAACTTTCTGGGCTATCTATAGCTACATGATACAATTCTTAGATTTTTATTTTAATAGATTTTTATGAACATTAGAGGCCTCTCTTGGTGCCCTTTTTGATGTATGTGTACATCCCCCCCAAAACAAACAAACAAAGAAAAAACAAAACAAAATCCTCCCTCCCCCCCGACTGCCCACGGAGCTTACTGGAACGTGGCCCCAGGTTAGGGGCTGGACGTGATGTTCCACTCACCCTAACAAAGTCTAAGGTGCGCGCTGAGCTCAAGTTAGCTTCTTCCCTTTGAAACCCAACTTCTAACATGCTGCTGCTTTTAAGAAAACTCCCCTCTCATCCCCCTCCCTCGAGTGAGACCCCCACTATGAGTTGCACACACTGCTCAGTTTTATGTCGCAGAGATTTGCCTCCGTTGGCACATTATCTTGAAAACCTCATCCGTCACTGTACTAGATAAGACCTCTCTCACCAAAGAGAACAAAGGTGTCCCCCAGGGCAAGCCGCACACTGAGCAGGCAGGGCCTGTCCTGCAGCCACTGTCCCAGGGAGCGCAGCCAGGACAGGGCATCTGGGGAGCAGGAGGCCAGCCGCCCCTTCTGGGAGCAGGCCGCGGGAGGTAACTAACAAGAGTCCCAGGCTCTGGGACACAAACTCAAGGTGACTGTGAAACCAAACAGAACTTCAAATGAAAAATTCCAGATCTCCGGAGCTGACTCTGTCACAGACCTCCGATCTCCCACACGCTGGCTGACGTGCTCCCAGGGGCAGTTAGGACAGATTCGGAGAGTCTCCAATCCCACGTGGAGAAAATCGGGGCCCCTGTCCCATAAGGACAACAGAAAACCAGTCCGCCACGGCACCTGCCTGTCCTGCCACAGGTTGCCATGTCCGCGGGAGGCCGCCGGGCAGCTGGCGGCTCAGTGCTCAGGAATCACGGATCGCAGGAGACACAGAGGCTTCGGTCATCAGGAAGCTGCTCACGGTTCAGAGCCCGAACGCAAGCGCTGAGGCCCGTTATCCCCACAGATCCGTACTGATTTCCGGACAAAGCAGCCAGTCAGTTTGGATGACTGCAGGGAGCGTGACAGACATGGCGCTCTCGGGAAGACACGTGCGTGCACAGGCGCGAGCCCACACTTATCACGGTTTTAGCAAGGTTTTGCTGCTTGTTTTGAACTGTTTTATGTCCACTATTTGCTTAGTTACCTTCACAACATTGTGTCAGAAAGGCAGAGACTAAAAACTCGAAGGAAGGGAACGGATGCCTGGGTCACACCCGTGAGGCTGGCTGCGGCTCTCGGCCCCCAGGACACGGCGCCGGCTCTCTGGCTGCCCCTTCCTCCTTCCCTCTGCTGGGTCCTCCCTCTACCTGCACAGCAAACACCAACGTCCTCTCCTCTACAGCTCCCCGCGGACCAAGCGCCTGGGCGTGCTCCTCCACTCTGATGGCTTTAAATGCCACCTGTCCCAGCCCTGTCTGGCATGGCAGCCACTCATGCCATGTGGCTGGATAAGTTAAAATTAATTAAAATTAAAATTGAAATTAAAAATTCAGTTCTTCAGTCACAATAGTAGCATTTAAAGTGCTCAGTAGCCCACGTGGTTGGTGACTGTCGTCTGAACAGCACAGATACAGAAACGTCCATCAGACAGTGCTGAGAATTCATGGACGACTCCCTTCCAGCTCTGCTCTCCCATCCGAACTCGAGATTTGCCATTTAATCACCTGACACTGCCACCTGCATACTTCACAGACATCTCAGACTTAACATGACTTGAGCACAACTTTTTCCCCAAAATATTTATTAATCCTGTCCAACCTGCTTCACAGATTACAAGCAAAGCATCCTACATAAAAGTGCTGTAAGATTTTAGTGCGCCGTGAGATGGCTAATTTTACGTGTCAGTCTGGATAAGCAGCAGATGGATGTGCGTGCACAGACACACATGCCCTACTGGTTCACTTCTGTCGACAACCCTAACACCTTAAAAACTCAAATCACTTTGCTCAGTTATTATCATTGCCATGACCATTTTTTGGACTTTATTTAAATTCTGATACGGGAGAATCCAAATAGAACTTTAAAATCTGCCCTCCCCATTTCAGAAGACGCCCTGTCAAACTAGGCGCCTGGGAGCTGTCCCTGCCTCCTTCCTCTTCTTCTCACCACAACCACTCTGTCACTGGGTCCAGCTGCCGCCGTATCTAAGACACGTTCTGAATCTTTCCTACCACCCTAGTGCCGGTTAGCCGGTGAGGCCGCGGACACGGGGCCCTCTCGTTAACCATGACAACGGCCGCCTAACCAGCCACTCCTCTTTCATTCTTGCTCCCCTTCCAGTTCTCCCTTCCACGCGACAGCCAGAATGACCTTTTAAAAGATCCTCTCAGCCTCCCCGATCTGCGTGAGACCCCCACACGCGCCCCCGCAGCACCGTTCTCTCGGGGCCCTTTCACGACTTACGACCGTTCACTTACAATTCAACCAGCTGTAAGTCTACCTGCTTGCTTACTGTCTGCCTGCCTCACGAGGGCACAGAATGTCTCCGCTGTCCACTAATGTCTTTGCCACTGTACGCGAAATGATTCTTGGCAAGAAATTCTTGCTGAGTGGCTGAGGGCAGGGTCTAGCAGAGCATTTTCCAAAGTACATTCTGTGGAATATTTTGTGGGATGTTCTAGGTCAGGGGTTGGCAAACTACTGCCCATGAGCCAAATCTGGGCCAAATTTGTCTGTTGTTTTTTTTTAAATTATTTTTATTTTTAAAAATTTATTATAAATTTCCCACTTCACAGAAAAAAATTGCCTGTTTTTGTAAATAAAGTTTTATTGGTACACAGTCATGCCCATTCATTCGCAAACTGTCAATGGCCACTTTAGCCCAATGGTAGAGTTGAGTTGTGACAGAGACCAACTGACCCACAAACTTATTGTTTGGCTCTTAGGAAGTTTGCCAATCCTTTTTATAGGTGATTATAGTACAATAAATAAATAAGTTAAAAGTTACATAGATCCGATATTTGTTGCGTTAAACAAAGTCTCGTCTATTTTGCTAATGTAGGACTTCTTGAAGTTTTTAAAGTATTATGTGCATTGTGCTCTCTAAGAATGTGATATATTAATAATAAGTAGTTTCCCAAGCTTATCTGAGCAGGAAACTCTTTTTGGTGGTGCTTGCTGGTTCTCTGTAATAGACTTGGAAAAATGCTGGCCAAGCTCTTAAAAGTGAAGGTGAGATTCCATCAGGGCTTTCTCTGGAAAGCAGCCACAGGAACTTCCCAGTGGCCACAGGAAACTTGTCTTCCCTACTTTTTTCTAGGAGACACGGGCTATTGAGAAGGGAAGCTGAGAAGCATTTGCTGAGGATGGGATTCCAATGAGCAGTCACTCGTTCAGTAGTTATCTGTGCCTGGTATCGACATCCCAACTTCTGCTCCAGGTCTACAAAGCCCTCCCCGACTGGGATGTGACAGCCAGGAATTCCCCAGCTCCTCCCCCAAGTAAAACAGTGAGGATGACTTACTTTCTCCTGACCGTTCAGCTCCTGGTAGGGGATGTGGGCAGGTAGGTAGGTGTGCAGCAGCGCACAGAAGGCCAGGCCGTCACTCCAGCTGCTGCTGAAGTTGGTGATGTCAATGTTCTGTGGGGAAGAAAAGCAATATTCATCAAACGTCAAGAATATGAGGGAACTGTGATAAGATGGAAACCCGTCTTTGGGTTTTCAAGTAAGACAATATAAGAATAAACTACACAAATCTGCTGGGAGTACATCTCGTTTTGGTACCAGGAATGGCCTGGGGTTGGCCAAATCCATCCACAGAATAGCATGAAAAAAAAGGCCTCGAAACAATAGGGAATTTCTGTCTGCCCCATTGGAGAGTTGTCAAAGGCTCTGATACATCCTATTGTCAAATTAACCCATCTGACTACCTTTGTATATCCCAGCATTTCCCAGACTTATTTGGTCAAGGAGGAGCCACCGTCACCAGCACCACCACCATCATCATCATCTATGCATAACCCCAATTACAAGTAGAACAAAATAAGATCTTGAAGACCCATGTGGCTGGTCTGTGGCTGGTTCCTGCTACCACATTTTTCTCCCCACGACTTGGGGGACTTCTCAGGAGAGAAGAAAACCCTGCCTACTCAGCACCTCTGTGCCAGCACACTGAAGAAGCAGGGGTCCAAAGGCTTCGTGGGGACAGGAGCTCCTCCTTCAGGACAGGGGCACACACTGATAAGGAAACCAAAGTCCTGCTTTAAATCCAGGCCCATGGAGAGGATGGCTAATGAAGACTCCCAGGCAGATCCCCTAGGCTACCTGGGGACTCCAGTGCACCTCTACCTCTTAGATCCCCAGACCTGTCACCCACCTGCTGACCCCAGCAAAGTTTTCTTCCTTGGATTTGCAAAGCTTGTCCCCAAGGAAATATCAGGTTCCAAAGCCCGCTGATGCTGCAATGCTTGGGTTGTTTGACGCAGTGGCTGCTTAAAGCATTGGAGAGGGGCCTCGCGAGGGAGTGCGGACATGGGCCACAGTTAGAGTCTTAGGTCTGTGTTCTGAGCAGTTTGGGGGCAATAGAGGAATTGGGCAAGAACAGGGCTCCTTCCTGCAATCTCCCCACACCCACTGGGGAGGTCCTCCCCCTCCCCCTCCTAGCTCTGGTCCTGGGGGAAGGGCAGCCTGCGCAGGAGAAGAGGCGGCAGAGGAACTGGTTCTTCCTGCCGTGGTGGGCGCCAACCACCACCCCCGGCCCAAACAGTCAGATGCGGCACCACTGCAGTCAACTCTGATGCCCTGGGAAGGTTACTTAGGCTGTTGCTAGCAGAAGCAACTTGCAGCTTAAAAGGACAGGAAGGGTGAAGGAGAACAAGGCGTAACAGTACAACGGAGCAGGGGAGGGAGATTTTACCGAATTCTTCTCAAAGTGTGTGGGCAGAAGTTTCAGAGGAGACACATAGGCGGAGATGCGTAGTAGAACACGGCCGTAACATTGCCCATGAAGTTTCCTTAGGGGCTTGGAAGCAAATGGCCTATGATCTCATTTGAGCTTTTAATCTAGATTTTTCGAGTATGTGTTCGAGGCAGCCTGGCCCTTAGCAACAAGGTTGGCCAAATGCCTCATTTTACAGGTGAAGAAATCGAGAAATCGGGGCTGGTGTGCCGCCTCACACACACGGCTTACCTGAGCAACGTGGATACCGGGAACCCAAGTCCCCAAGCCCCATCCATCAAGCTTCTGCTCAGCTCTAGTCAGAGACCCTGGCAGACCCCAGAACTTCCCCTAAAGTACCAGCCTTCAGGAAGACAACATGTTCTCAAGTCTGCTTTGCAGTGACATTTACCCAGGAAAGGACAGCTGGCTGAAAGCAACACGCGACCATAATAATGCCTTTTCATTCTGGTTTTCATGACTCAGGGACAACCAACTTTCCACAGTTGCCAAGCGCCAGCGTCACACAGAAGTCCGAGGATGCCCCTGCGGGAGGGGCCTGGTGGATTTTCGGCTGACCATGCAATAGTGGGACCTCTGCTGGGCTTAGCGTGCGGCTTTCTGGCTTCATGGTCTCTTTGGGATCGACAGCCACCTACTGAGACCTGGACAGGATGCTGCTCTGGAAACAGCAAACATGTCGATTTTATATTCTCTGAAGAGGTTTGTATGTTTAAAAAAAAAAACAGAGGAGAGAAACAGGCGGGAGGCCATGACCCATCTAGTTCACTCCAGGTCTCAAGCATTTGAGCCAGATGTTGTGGACATCAAACCCTGGGAAGGCAAAAAACGAGGAGCAGGACCAGGCGAGCCTCCGGGGACTAAAGAACATCACAGCTTTTACCAAAGCTGCATTCCCTTCCTTCCTTCCTCTCTTCGCCAGGCACAGCCTGTCTGAGACCCTCCTCCACGTCCACGTCTAACGGTGCCTGTGACCCGGGCGAGGGAAAGTCAGACTCTATTTCCAGAGACCACTAGTTGATGTTTACTGTTTGTGCTCACCCCGTGGCACCTGTGTAAATGGAGGCAGGCACAGCACCGCACCTGGAACTGTTCTTCCCAAAAGGCAATGCTGACATACACAATGTTGTTGCCAACAGAAAAGCCATATATGAAATAGAAAGCCAAATGCTCAATGATGATGAGCGTCCCTGAAATATGAGTCCTTAAATGTAAAGCTCCCAAAATGGTGGTGGTGGGAAGGGCAGTGGCATTTGTTGAGTTCCTATGCTGCCCCTGTCATTGTGCATTTCCTCATTTAATTCTCAGAACAGCCATACACAGCAAGTAGTGTTATACCCGCTTTACAGACAAGAAAGCTGCAGCAAAAAGAAACGTTGCTAGGACCAGAGTGGGGGTCAGAACGCCAGCTCCGTCGGACTCCACAGCACACGTCCCATTTGCTATGAGACTGCCACTGGGGGAGGGTGAGGGGAGGGCACAGGGCAGGACAACCTCTGCACGGATTTGAGCACTGTCCGCAGTGCTGAGCAGACCCTGTTGCTCGCTCGACTGATGTCTGGGACAGGAGTGAACGAAAAAGCTGGGGGTGGGAGAGAGCAGATTCTAGAGGAGTCAAGGGTGGAACTTCATTCTTTCACTCTTGTGAATTAAAGAAACTACAACCACATTTTCTGTGGCCAGGCCAGGACCACCAGGAACAGGCTCAGGGGTGGACAGCATCGCCCTCTGCACACTGGTGAATGTCACCGTGCAGAGAAGCTTGCATGTCCACACAGATTTTCCTCCCAAATTTACTTTACAGCCAAAGCTTTTAGTACTTGTTAAATCTTTCTTTTCCCAAAACATGAGAACATTTTATGAGCCCTTATATCTTGTACCATCTATGGCGGCAGTCCCCAACGTTTTTGGCGCCAGGGACCAGTTTCACGGAAGACGATGTTCCCCGGATGGGGGTTGGGGGGAGAAAGAGGCGGGGCTCAGGCAGTGAGGTGAGTGACAGGGAACGGCTGTAAATACAGATGAAGCTTCCCTCGCTCACCCACCGCTCACCACTCTCCTCCTGCTGTGTACCCCCCCCCAATTTCCTAAGTTTCATGGAAGACAATTTTCAATTTTTCCATGGATAGGTATAGGGGTGAGACCAGTACTGCTCCATGGCCTGGGGGTTGGGGACCACAGATCTGTGGTACAAATATGAAATATCATTTTTTCCCCCTCTGTAGCTTCTTCAGAAGCATTTTGAGAGGCCAGATGGACCCAAAGGCTTGGCGATGCCACCCACCTCACACAACCTAGACAGTGCCCCGCGTGCTGGCTGACCGAATACCATTGAGAGTGTTCTTGGTCTGTAACTATAACGAGTAGTAGGTTGAGGCTAAAACCTGGTGAGATCAAAGCCATAGCTGAAAAAGAATCAAACAAAATGACTTGTAAGCTCAGGAGAGCTCAGAGGGCCTGGATGCTTTGGGACAAACTGTGGCTCGTGGCCTCTCTGGTGGGGGTGGGGGGGGGGGGGGGCCGTGAGGGCCGTATCTCCCCACAGACATTTGTACTTCAGCAGTAAGAATGCAGAAAACCCAGCAAGAAAAAGGAGAAAGAGTCCTTTCAAAAAAAAGGGAATTATTATAAAAATTGCAATCTAGTCATATAAACAAACCCAACATCTTGCTCAGGAAATGCTTCTCTTACATATAAACAACATTCTCCATGTTCTGGACTTTTATTGTTCCGGCATTGGCAGAGACAGAGCACACCAGCTATGATCTGTGACAGTACACTCACTCCGACAACACCACACTATCAAACAAAACACTGCACTTTTATTTCTGTGTGCAGTAGCTCCAAGTCTGCTCCCTCGGTGCCACTCGAAATTGCCCCGAATTCTATTTCAGCAAAAAGAGCATCAACAGCTCCCAGCCCCACACAGCTGGCTGGGCAATTAAAGACATGTGTACATTTATGACACCTCAAGTAAGAGGATGAATAGCAACCTGCAAAGTACTGTATACATTTCAGTGGTTGCTTTGTTGCTATTTTTATTACCAAAGTGGTTTCATTTCTGATCACTGAAGCATACTTTCGTGAGCCATCAGGCACGGTTCCATGAATGAGTTGGCTGACGTGAAGCGGCACACTCTGATGATGCTCGTGTTTTCTCATATGGATATAAAATGAATCACAGAAAGGAGATGAGTCTATGTATGTTTTATCATCTCTCTCTCTCATATCATTTTGGAAAAGGCACATGGCTTAAATTACTGTTTCCCTGTGCACCTGTCTACAGATGGCTGTGAGCAGTGTGGTGTGCGCAGGGGACCGCCTCACCGAGAGGGAGATGGGGCGGTCTTAAAGGAGCCTGGGCGGCATCGGGGCTAACACGTTTTCCAGCAGGTCCTGTAGACTAGGCTGTGGAGGAAGGTCAGGGACACAGGCATCACGCTGTTGCTCACCAGGCTCGGAACGGCTGGTTTCCTGGACTGGAAAAGCCTCCAGCCTTGGGGCACAGCCAGGAGCTCGGCGGCGTGTGTAGGTCCCAGCTGAGTGGGCTAAGATCCAGTCCGCTGCAGTGACCGGAGAGGTCCAGGAAACCAGGGCAGAAAGGTACTCATGTGGACTGGACCGATGTACTGGGTAATGGGCAGGAGTCCAACAGATTTCCGGGCACAGGTGGTTGCGCCGGTCCCAGGCACCCCAGGAAGTAAGCTGAGTACACATTCTAGGTTCTACACCTGGATGGGGGTGAAAAGCTTGATGTTTGGCTAGAGATGGTTAGAAGCGGCTCAGGCCTTAGAGTAGAGGGAGGTTAGTTCTGCTGAACCGCAGGCAATAGTCCCCGGTGTTTGCAGATGTGGCCAAAGACTAAGATAAAAACACAAGTGACCTCAAGGGATGTTGATATGATACGCTCCTTTTCCCAGTTATCACTCCTCTGAATCTCAGGGGCTCATTTAAGGAATAACATTAGAAGGAAATGAAAAGTGGCCAACACCACATCCCACAGGATATATCTTCCAGTATTTTTCTTGATGTTTGTTCCTGAATAACACTGACTAGGCCTATTGTTACCCTGGAGTGGAGGGGTGACCAGAAGGAGCCTGAGGAGGGTTCTGGAGTGTGGCGAGGCTGTGCCTCCTGGGCCCGGATGCCAGTTACACAGACGCGCTCACTTCGTGCAAATCCCCACATACACCGCACATTATGCCTCCATGAAAAAGAAAGGGAAGCCGGGAAGCGGGGGAGGGAGGACCCTGATCATCTTAAGGGACTGCGGTGCAGCTGTTCAACGTGAACACTCACGTTTGGAATTTATGCGCTACAAGATTTACTAGGAGGAAAAGGCGGAGCAACAGCAGAAAGAAACTCGCTGATTATTTTCCCCAGGGAAGTGGGGAAATTATCGTTAACTTTCCCTAGGGTATAAATACCTTAGAGATATTTCTGAGTGGTATACGGAACTTTCTGATGGAAGGAAGTCCCAGATATAGAAAAAGATAACATTCCAAGCGTCTCCAAAATTGGCAAAGTCCCTAGGAGGACTCAGAAGAAAATTTCATTAGACACAGAATTCTGTCCCCGTCAATGCAGCAAGTCATCTGAGAAAAACGAAGACATGAAATAGTACATGGGAAGGTAGAACCCTAACGTTAGTGCCTGTCTGCGAATGCCCTCCAGGAGTGCCTGAGGTCGCAGTCAGAGTTCCAGAAGGGTGAATGTAGAGGCAATACTCATAAATAGCCCAGCGGGACAGGGCAAAGCAAACCCCAACATCCCACGGCATTTGCTTCTAGAAGATTTATTCGTTTGTCTTTTGTTGCCCGGAAACACCAACATTTGGTGAAAACATCCATCACCGGGGAGGGAGGATGCAGGGCACGAGCGGAATGCTAGCTGCGCCAAGTCCCACTGAGGGCACCGCGGCTTCTGCGCCGTCCGACCGACTTCCCTCCACCTCCCTTCTCTGAAGATCTCTCGGTTCCTCTCTTAGGTTTCTATGAATGGACTGACTCTGTGCGTACTAAGTGCAAAAGTTTAAAAAAAGTTGAAAAGAACAAAGCAAAGCTTCTGGGAGAAAGGCAGGAGATGGATTAGAAAATGTAGTAAGTTCATTCTTGCAGAAACGAGTTGTCTCATGGTGACCTAAACATCCTTGCTTCCTGGATCTCTCTGGAGCTTTTCTTGGTAAGTCTTTATTGTCACAGCTGGAATCAGACTGAGCTTTTTATTTTTCTGGGAAAATGTAACAATTTCTAGGTCGTAGAGGATAAAAGAAGCTCATTCCTCACTAAGGCTCAGAATGTGTACTAAGACCCAGGGGACCAAGCTTACTTTGAGATCTGGTGAGAGAACATAACGCACACACACAAATAAGCGGGTTCATGTGAAGTCTCAGCACACACAGCCGACACGCCCCTCCCTGCACATGTATTCAGCGTTCATTCGCTGTTTGGGACAGACATATGCGCCAATCCATTCCAGTATCCTGTTCCGATCTCAGGCTATCTGGTAGACCTCCAGTGGCCTTGTCCTGCATGTGGACAGCACAGCCCTCGGCCATGAGACCTGCACACAGACTTCTGGGGCCTTCTCTCTACATAGCTTCCTCCTCACTGATGGCCCACTCCATTCAGTCGCCCTCTCGGATCTCTGCCCCCTCAGTCAGCAGGGCTGCTGTGCTCTGCCCAGGCACCAGCTCTCTGTACTGCAATACTGGAACTGTTCCCAGGCAGACAGCTGGTGATCAGGGCATCACCTCTCGTGTTTCCCTTCTCTCGGGGATCAGTCCTGTGTGGTTTGTTGTCTAGAAATAAGTTCCATATGGATAAGTTTAAAAACAAAAATTAAGACAGTATTAGGAGAATATAAACCCAGGTGTGGTGGCTCATGCCTATAGTCCCAGTGACTCGGGAAGCTTGAGCCCAGGAGTTCAAGGCTACAGTGAGCTATGATTGTGCCATTGTACTCTGGCCTGGGTGACATAGAGGGACAGGAAAGGAAGGAAAGAAGGACGGAAGGAAGGAAGGAAGACAAGACAGAGTAGGTTTATCGTCTTGAGGAAAGAAAGCCATCTAAGGCACAAAATGCAGAAAGCATCAAGGAAAGGACTGAGAAACCATCCATTGGTAGAGGAAACTTAAAATTTTAAGTTTCTGTATGACAAAATTAAAACCAGTATATACATGAGAGAGAGCGAGAGCGCAAATGACTAATATTCAGAATATATTCCTGTAATCAATAAGAAAGAGATAAATAACTCAAGTAAAAACTGGCAGAGGAATGAACCAGTGATGCATTGAAGAGGAAAAACAAATAGTCTGAAACATATGAAAAGATGTTCAGTTTCACCAGAAAATAAAAATATTATTTTCACTCATAAATTAGTAAAAATAAAAAAACCTGTTATTAATAATTCATAGAGTTAATGAAGATGTGGGGAAATGGGCATTCTCATATTGGCCGACAGGAATATAAAGTGGCCAGGCTTGTAGGAAGGCAGCCAGAAGCCTTGTTTTAAAAAATGAAAATATGATTTGACCAGTAATACCCAGACTGCCTGTTCTAGAGGAATAGTCATGACACACCTATAAGGATGCTTATTGCCCCATCATTGTTCACAATGGGAAACTAGAATTATCTATCAATTAGGCTGAGTACACTTTTTTGTAAAAATTTTCACAAAAATAATCTATTACTCAGTTTTCCAATCTGCAGACATTTCTATGAAGCTCATGGTTAAACTCCGATGTTCTGGTTTTTGACGCGTTTGCTATATGCAATAACTTCTAGATACTTGATGTTTTTCACTAATTATTTGGTAAATGTCGACCTAGAGTAGGTCCTCTAGTCAGACCTATACTTTTCTACGTTTTTGCTAACTTGGTCAAAGAAATATGGGAAGGATACAGAGTAAGAAATGAATAGATTCATGATCCGAAAAGATTTCCATAGGCCAGAAATAGCAACCAAATTAAGTGAGAGGACATTTAGCTTAATTCTTCTTCATCTCTGTATGTATGTGTATCTCCATTTCCTACCACAACCAGCTATTACTTTTATAATGAGGTTAAAATAATACACGTTATTAAAAATATTAATGACATCACACATAGACAAAAATAAGCCAACGTAGATTCCAAGGTCATGTGAATTAAAGAGAATCTCAGTAATTATATGATTCTGTGCTGAACAGATCCTGAGGAGATTCTTTGAAATCCTCCACTTGAGAGGTGGAGTCTGATTCTCCTGCCCTTGAACCTGGGCTGGCATCAACAATTTGCTTGGATGCGGACGGAGTGATCCGGGACTTCCAAGGCCAGGTCACAAGAAGCCTTGAAGTTTCTGCCCAGGACTCTCAGAACTCTCTCTCTGGGACCTCTGAGGCCGAGGTATGAGGAGACACGCGCTGGCCACGTACAGAGGCTGCGAGGAGAGAGACAGGGCGGCCCCACCACGACAGCCTTCGGCCGTGCGAGGCCGCAGTCCCACGGAGCAGACAGGAGTCATGCCCAAACTGCAGATCTGCGAGCAGAACAAACATCGCTGCTATTCTCGTCCACTGCGTTTGGGGAGGTTTGCTGTACAGCTGTAGACAACCAGAGCACCTTGCTTTGCTTCTTTTACGTTTGGGGCAAAGAGGAGAGTCATGTCTCTGTGACGGCAGAACCGGCCTTTCGTCCCTCAAGCACGTAACTCTGGGCTTCCTTGGAGTTGCTTTCCACTGCGGATCCTGTTCCAGTGACTGCTTTCGTCATTTATTCTTCTTCTTAAGATTTTATATGGCTCGCTGTCTCCCAAATCAGGTCTGACAACTTTCGCTTACATTTTAAGATTTTAAAAAATGTGTACTTACTCAATCTAGCCAATTAAATGCCAATAGTACTCTCCGACATGAGCTGTAGGGCCACGTTCATGACTGTTTGCACCGCCCGCGCTGTCCTTTCGGGGCGCCTCGCGGGGGCGGCACGGTGTGGCGCGGAGCCTTCTCCGCGGCAGCCGCGCGGTACGTTTCCAGCCAGGGAGGACAACCCCACCTTCGTTATTCTTTCTCAGAACATTCTTGGCTGCTCTTGCTTAGTCTTCCAGGTGAATTTTCAATTATTTTGTTAAGTTCATGAAGAAAGGAAGTCTGCTGGGATTTTTAATCAGAACTGCGTTAAATTTAGAGATCAGATTAATTTGGAATAATTCACATTTTAAACGAATGCTCCCTCTCTTTACCCCACTGAAGGAGTTGAGGGCTTGCCGCAGAGGCCGCGGTTAGCTGGTCCAGGAAGGAGCAACCTGTGCTTCCCACAGCGGGGCTGCGGGGGGGAGGTATGAGGTCACAGAGGGAACACAGCCCTTTGCAGGCAAAAGCCTCCGGCAAGAGGGCTGCTCTCTTTCTAGAGATGTGTGGGCAGATGCCAGCGCAAGAGCTGCTGGGGCTCTCCCTCTCGTTTCCTCCTTTTCCACTTAACAAACACTCAGGAGTCCCCACCCACAACACCACTTCCTCCCAAGGTTCTCTGGCCTTGGCCTCTCGACGCTGGATCCAGTTGCACTGCAAGCACCGGCCCTGCTGCCCGACACCTCCCGACCTCGCGCTGGCCCACGGAGGCCGGAACGCTGTGGCTGAGCACGGGAGCACCGGTTCACCAGGGTGTCCTGTGAGCAGGTCTTCTCTGCACCCCTCGGCGTGGGTCCCAGACGATTCTCTGCCACCTACTGTCCCCAGGACCATGCTCCAGGTCTCTGCAGAAACACTTTTCTAGAATTTTCTTTCCCTCCTTTCCTCTGCTGCCTTTCTGTTGAGTTGATTAACTCATTTGCATTAATTTCACTCTTTTCCTTTGCTTACTTTCTAAAAAAGGTCATGGTTATTCACAGCTCTGCTGGCTCTACTCATCCTAGGATCACCCGGCCACCCACTTTCCAGGCTCAGGAATCTGTCGGCACCCGAAACACCATCCTTCTCCCAGCTGAGAGCTTATCTGTATTCACCAGTTCCCCAAGGAAATGCTGAAGAAAGCTCATGAACCACCTGCACTGATGGTTGCACTCTCTCGGCTGGGAGCAGAGTCTAACCCCTGGCTCCTACATCTGTAATTACAGCCAGCGAACGTTTCCAGAGCGCTGCTGCGTAAGGTGCTAGGATCTACAAACCTACGGAGGCATGTTCCCTGTCCGCAGGGCTCACCGCACGCAAGGGGCAGGTAGCAGGACAGACTTGAGCCAGGAACATAGAGTTACTATAAGGCCCCCATGGGGTCCTGGGGACCCAGCAGACACAAGTCTGGCTTCTTTCTTTTACGGTGAGTCCTCACTTAACGTCACCAATGGGTTCTTGGAACCCGTGTCATTAGGCGAACGATGCCATCCTGTGTGACAAAACCGATTTTACCACGGGCCAACTGACGTAAGCAAGAGTGGAGTCCCTGTGGCACACAGCAAGTGGCTTCACTTGAAGTCGTGGTTTCCAAGAACCCACTGCCCTAAGTGAGGACTTGCTGTACTGAGCTGATGTGAGATTTAATGAAGCCCTCGGCAAACCAAAACGTAAATTACTCTACAGAGGAAAGAACCGACCCAAATTGCGACCTGTGCCTCCTTCCTCCGTCGCTGAAGCAGCCGTGTGACTGCGAGTTCAGGAAAATGACTCAATTTTTCTGGGCTTTAGTTTCCTCATCTCTCAAATGGAGTGGCTAGATTATACTAGTGGTTTGGAAACAAACAGTTATAGAAACTGTTCTTCCAACTGACGTTTCTGCGGAAGTCTTTTTAAAAGTCAGGTTCGAAAACCACAGGATTCAATGATTGTCTTCCACACACTTCCATATGTATTTTACCTTGCACCGGCCAGTCGACAGCCGCCAGACACATGTGGCTATTTCAATTAGTTAAAATGAAATAAAATTAAAAACTCAGATTCTCAGTCACATTAGTCCCCTTTTAACTGCTCAACAGCCATATGTGGGCTGACAGGATTGCACAGCACAGATCTAGAACATTCCCATCCTCACAGAAAGTTCAGTGCGACAGCACCACCCTGCACTTACACGAACACACGTGTGTCCCCTAGATTCATGCAGACGTAGCGTGCTCGGCAGCCTCACCAAGACAGACAGAGGTGGGTCCTTTCTCTGCGTATGGAGTCACCGTGCAGAGACGAAGGGCCTGGATCCTGACGCCAGACAGCAGGAGTCAAACCCTGTGCAGGCCCTCACCGGCCGTAGGGCCGAGCACCTTCCACCTCTCCACGCCTCAGCTTCCCCAACCTCGAGTGAAAGGGACACCCTGCACGCCCCGCAGCACTGCAGGTGAGACGAAGTGCACACGTGACACGGGAAGCTCCTAGAATGGTGTCTGTCACACGGTAAATGTCCAGTAAGCGCCAGCTTTACTTGTCACACTGCCTACTTTGTTCTTTTCCAATGGCACACGCTGGTCCATCACGTGGACAGATATAACTGCCCATTTAGGTTGTTTCCGGTCTCTTATTATTACAAAACCTGTTGCAATTATCTCTACGTGCACATCTCTGCAGACATGTGGAATAAAGTTTCACAGATTCTGCCAAATTGCTCTCAAAGAGGTTCTTCTACCGCAGACCCCGCCCCCAGCAATGTGCGCGTCCCCTCCTCGCACCACCGTGTGCACCCTCTGGCGCTGGGCTCATCGCACTCGCGTGATGTCCTCGGGTCTGTCCACGTTGCAGCGTGTTCAGCCACTCTGCTCTGCATCCATCTGCCCCCTTCTCCCGTCTCCCCCCCCTCCGTCCTCCCCCACCTGCCACTATTGCTTTAAAACCCTTAATGACTCTGGCCATCACAATTAGACCCGTATTCCCAGCCTGTGTGGAATGATGAAAGTAATAAGATAATCCACAAAGTTTTCGACGACAATGTGGTTTTGTTCACACTACGATGCCCTCACACTCCAAGGAGGATATTTTCAATAAATTTTTTTTAAAAGACATGGCACGTCCGTATTTTTGGATGCATTTACTAAGAAAATAGTATGTAATAACTGAAGAATTTATTCTAAGAAATTTTGTTCCAAGACCAAGTTTTATACTAGACAAATAACAGTCAACCCAATGTTCACCTCCCGCCCTCAGCCTCTGAAGTCATAGCTTCTTGTGGCTACAGTACTTCTTTTTCCCAAATGAACATTTCACGAGTAAGTGAACGGACAAAATGCTCAGTGCGGATTCCCTTGGGACTGTAATTATCTGAATAGACTAACATGCTGTCCTGGGGGAGGCAGAGGGAAGAGCAGCAACTATCGAGGCCTCTTTTTTCTTAATGATGGCAAGATAATGGCTTTGGCGTTTGATGGCGCCGTGCTGCGATACCAGCTGCCGGCAAACTTGATCTGCAGACGCCCTCCGCCCGGGAGGAAAGAGGACAACAGCACTTTAAATCACCCTCAGCCCCTAGTACGAGGCAACATTCTGACAGCATTTCGTTTTGAAAATCCTGTTCTTACTTCCTGAAGCTGGTACCACATGTAACATTTTTATACGTATGGGAAAAAAGTATAAATTGGCAATGTTTTGAGGCAGATCCTGGAAAGCCAGAAGATGAAGCTAAGTCATCGTGAGAACCCTCGGCGGGTCTAACGCGGTCTCCAGAAGCCCACCTCAGCCGGCGCCCTCATCTCCCGCACTTGGGAGGAATCGGGCAGGGCCGACTTCCCGGTCTCTCCAGCTGCACGTCGCGGCCTCCGGCCACCTGCTCCCAGGGCTGCGCGGTCTCCACGCCCCCCACAGCCCGCCCCATCTCTGTCTGCCCCTGCCTGTCACCCTCCTGCCTCGGATTCTTCAACACGGACCCTGATGCCTGACAGAGCCCTGGAACCCAAGTCCTTAGAGACCAAAACACTCTTTCCTTTTCCTTAAGGACGTGGAGGATTGAATCTCCCAGGAGGAGGCGGCGGTGGGCCGGGGAGGGCGAGGGGCTGTGTCCCATACCTGAGAGAAAAGGGCGGGCACGTCCCTCTTAAAAAAGCTGGACTTTCTACACAGGCTGGGAATGTGGGTCTACGTGTGTTGGCTACAGAGTTGTTAAGGGTTTTTAAAGCAATGGTGGCAGGTGGTCTCCCAGCCAGAGCCGCAGTCCTGGGGGACAGAGGACACGACTCCCGAGCCAGGGGCGGGGCGGGGGAGGAAAGGAGAAGGTGCAGAGGGACGCGGAGGACAGCGGCTGAACACGCTGCAACACGACGCAGCTGAGGACGCCGTGCTGCGTGACATGAGCCCGTCGCCAAAGGGCAGATACCGTATGAGTCCACTTACGCGAGATACCTGGACCAGGTAAACTCAGAGAGACAGAAAGTGGAATAGAGGTTTCGGGGCGGTGCGGGGCAGGGGTAACGGGCAGCTCGTGTTTCAAGGGTACAGAGATTCAGTATGGGATGGTGAAAAAGTTTTGGAAATAGAAAGTAGTGATGGCTGCACAACAATGTGAATGTGCCTAATGCCACTGAACTGTACACTTAAAAATAGTTATGAAGGTTAACATTTTGCATTATAGGTATTTTACCACAATAAAAAAAATTGAAAAGAAATCAGATCAAGAACAAGAAGAAGAAAGCTGAGGGGATAGGTTATGCTCCATCTTCCCCAAAACACCAACGAAAGTAGCTAAGTGAATTTCACTTGACAAAAATGAATCCTCCCTGTGTAATTAAAAGTACCTTCAAGAATATCCTGTACCACACAGCAAACTGGTAAGTAATCTTGCCCAACCAGAATGAAAAGTTTGCAACTATCCCTTTAAATCTCTGTTGAGTAGCTCTGCTTGGCTGTGGGACCTCCTGGTGCTGCAACGCCCAGTCTCCCAGAAGCAGCACAGCCCAGGCACAGCCCACGTGTGCTGGTGATGAGGCATCGGACACCGGAGACACCTGGTGCTGACTGTGGGGCTGGCCAGGCCACACCCACCCTCTCTGCACTCCCACTGCATCACCACCCTTGTCCTTCCGGGCTGCTGTCTGACCCTGTCTTCTCCAGCTCCCAAGCGTCCAGATTTGCTCTTGTGTCTTTGGAGTCCCTCTTATGCCCAGGCACAGCACTTTGAACTGCTCCCTTGGTGACAGTGACCTGGTGACACGGCCCATGCACACAGCCCTTCCTCCATCTGCCCCAGAAAGCGTCCCTGGTGAGAGCAGCCAGGCTCAGCTCTGCCTCCAACTCTGATTTCTGACCCCAAAGGAGCCAGCTGAACCATTTCTCATTAATGCGACTGGCTCCTAAGCACTACATTTAAAAAATGTGTTCGATTGGAAAAGACCTATTGATTCTGCTCAAGTCCAACAAAAACTGACTTTGGCTTTAAACTTCCTGATTACCCCCTGTGATTACCCCACAGAGTCTCCGGTGAGACGGCCTGTGCTTTTCCGCCATCTCAACCCATCTGTCTCCCCATGCCCTGTGAGAGGATGGACAATGGGGAAGGAGGAAGCCAGTGAGAGGAGGATGCTAAAGACATAAAACAAGATGGCAACAGTGAGATAAAACACATGTTAACAGCCAAGAAAACATGAATGGGCTACAGTGCCCTGGTAGAGGAATTTTTAGCTTACCTGTAAAGCTAAACTATTTATAACAAATAAACCTAAAACAAGTGACTAAGAAAAGTTGAAAATAAGGGAAGTACAAAGATATACCATGCAAGTAACATAAATGCAAATTCGTAAATCACACAAAAAGCATAAATGGGAACGGTAATATTGGTATCGTGAAATGTAAACTTCTAGATTAAAAGGATTAACTGAAATAAATGGTAAAACCACCAAGAAGGCATGAAAGCTGGAACCTTTAAGTATGGTTCAAAATATCTAGAGCACAAACTCTTAGACATCAAAGCTTTTGACAAAAACCACAGTCAGGTAAGGGACTTCACCACACCTCACAGAATCCAACAGCTCACCTGGCCAGCAGGGAGGGAGGCTGTGCTCCAGCCCCAGCAGGGTCAGGCCACGGATGGGCGCTGAGCCAGGCTCACTGCAAGTTTCCCTTGAGAACAGGTGAGGCTTCAGTTTACCTCTGTGCAACTAAAAGGTGCTTTCAGGGTACTTGACCATGAGAAAAGAGCATTCAGTCCCAAGGAAAATTTAACTCTTCACTTTTAGAGAACACAAAAGTTGTCCGAAACTTTTAAATGAGAGGTTTTCTAACTTCTACCCAACAAATTTTTAAAAACTTCGGGTTTTCATTTGTCAGAGTCTTGTACCCAGAGTATAAAACATTCCCTTTGGCTAAGAATTAATTCTGCCACCAATCCTACCAGAGAAGATGGTAAAATACTTACTGCTCTTTTGACTATGTACATATGATACAGGGTTTTAGGGCTTATTAACATTGTAACAAAAAAACCAGGACTTATTAACACAAAACTTCATTTATACCTAAACCAAGCAACAAGCCAAATGTCCTTTCATTGCTGAGTATAAAAAATAATATGCTTCAAAAGGAAAATTAGAAAAAAAGAAAAAAGAAAAAAATATGCTTCATATTAAAGAAAAAACATAATCAAGCAGAGATTTTTCCCTCAGGAACAACATGCCACAACACAGTTGGATTTTTGCCTCCAGACACAGAAGAATGTTTCCCTAATAGGAAATCTATTTGTGTTATTAATTATATAAATGAGTTAAAAGACAAGAAACCATATGGATAGCTCATTAAATGCTAAAAAGGAATTTGATATAATTTTTATCTATTTATGGATTAAAAAAACTTCTCAGTAAACTCAGAACAGATGCAAGCTTCCTTTAGTTGACAGAGCATAAGAAAACAATACAAAAATCATATTTAAAGGTGAGATACTACTATTAATGGACAACAAAACAAGAATATCCACCATCAATATATTATTCAACATTGTCCTGGGCTTTCATGAATGCAATAAAATAAAAAAGTAAAAGAGGTATAAATATTGGAAAGAAGAAACAATTATCATTAATAGTTTGCCGAGAAAACTCTAGAAAATCAACAAGCATAATCAAATAATGAAAAATGCCAAGGCATAGAAATCATCACAATAACGCTAACACAATGCTAGCTGACAGTCACAGAGCACCCCCGGGCCCAGCGCACGGTGAAGTACTCATGCCACGGCCTCAGTGTTCTGCTGAGCAGCCACCTGTGGCAGAGGACCAGACCAACAGAACAGCAGCAGGGAAGAAAGAAAGTCCAGACACACACTCAAGTCTCACTGATACCCTTTAACAATGGTAGTTAAAGAAAGATTATTAAATAAATGATCCTAAAACAAATAGCCATCCATCTAGGGAAAAAAAGGAAAAACTCTACCTAATAAACACAGGTCGGGTGCAGTGGCTCACGCCTGTAATCCTAGCATTTTGGGAGGCCAAGGCAGGAGGACTGCTTGAGCCCACAAGTTTAAGACCAGCCTGGGCAAGAGCAAGACCCCATCATTACAAAAAATAAAAAACAGAAAAATTAGCCAGGCATGGTGGAGTGCTCCTGTAGTCCCAGCTACTTGGGAGGCTGAGGCAGGAGGAACATCTGAGCCAGGAATTTGAGGCTGCAGTGAGCTATCATGATGCATGGCACTCTAGCCTGGGCAACAGAGTGAGACGCTGTCTCAGAAAGAAAAAAGGTATATGTATGTATACATATACATAGTACATATGAAAAGAATATCTGGAACCTCTATGATAGTGAAGATTAAAATTCTTAAGGGATAATAAAAAAAAAAGAGCTCTGAGACTTCCAGGTAAAGATGGCAGACTGAACACATGCACTTAACATTTCATTCCTCCTTGAAGCCCCACTAAAACCACAGAAAAGGAATGTTTCTCCCCCAAAGGCATTAACTGACAAGCAAAAAGGGAACAGCAAAGGAAACAGAATTTTGGCAGTTGAAAAGTCAACAGACAAGAAGTAACTAACATGACAGACCTAAGAAAACTAAATCCGAAGTCAACAGTAAGGAAAAGCAAAAAATCAACCTGATGTATAGTGCAAAATCCCCAAAAGGCTCAGGAACCTGGTGGCACAAGGGACTTTGGGTAGTGGGATGAATAAAACGGGAGGCCGTGGCTGGAGACCTGCTTGCAAAGCGGCCGGAGCTCCAGACGGCTCTCTTCTCCGCACACTCGGAGGATAAAACGGGCTGTGGATGGGGGGACTGAGCACAGTGGAGCATGAGTGACGTACTGAAAACGGGGATTAAGCGAATTTACCCAGGGAGGCTGACGCAGTCCACTAGTCCCTCCCCACCCCAATCCTGGCTGCCAGGCCAGGGCCCTCAGGCAGGGGACTGGAAGGTCCTTCTCTGGGGAGTCTGATGAGCCATACAGGAAGGACCTAAAGACACAGACATCAGGCGTTCCTTACAGACACGCCACAGCAACAGCAGCCTGCAGTGAAGACCACAGTCGAAGCTTCACACACGACGCTAAGGGCCTCCAGTCAGCCTTGTCGAGCCCCACACTTAAACGTGAGCGGTCACACCTCCAGCATAAAGATAGAGACCAAATGATACCAGCAGAACAAAGGAAGATACCAGCACAACAATCCAGGTAGGGAGAAGATTTGGAGATAAAAGCAACCTGTTATCCTCAGTGAAATTCATAGATAACATTACATCTATGAAACAAGAATATGATGCTACAAAAAGTTCAGGGTAGAAAAAAGAAATCCAAGCAGTTAAAAATATGATAGCAAATATATATAATGGAATTTTATTCAGCCTTAAAAGGCAGGAAATTCTGGCACATGGTATAATACAGATTAAACTTGAGAACATTATGCTAAGCAAAATAAGACAGCGACGAAAGGACAAATACTGTACGCCTACACCTACATGAGGTTCTTGGAGTAGTCAAATTCACAGTGATCAAAGCAGCACGGCGGTTGCCAGAGGCTGCGGGAAGAGGAGTAGGGAAGTTGGTGTTCAGTGGGTACAGAGTTTCAGTTTTGAAAAATGAAAAAGTTCTGGAGACTGCTTATACAACGATGTGAATATACTCAACAATACTGAATTGTACGCTTACAAATCGTTAAGATGGTAAATATTATGTGTATTTCACCACAATTAAAAATAAAAAATTGAAATGATGCAAAACAAAAAAAAACCAAAAAAATATGGTAACATATCTGAAATGAAACATTTAATGGAATTAGGAAGATTAAGTTAAGGAAGCCTCCAAGAAGACTGTAAGGCAAAGAGATGGAAAACAGGAGGAAAAGGATATGGTAATTAGGGGACCAGGCTAGGGGGAGTTCCGGAAAAAGAAAGCAGAGAATTACCAATGAAATAATCCAAGAAAATAATGACATGAGTTAATTACCTTACTGAAAGGGTGCCCAGCATGACAGAAAAGAAAATCAGATATACAGTGAGGTACATCACCCAAAATTTTAGAATGCTGGGGACACAGAAGCTCCTCCGAGCTTCTGAGGAGGAAGAAACCCTACAAAGGACTGGAACCAGCCTGCACTGGCTGCAGCACCGGCAAACTGGAAGGCCAGGGAGCAACGCCACACAGCTATGAGGGGAAATCCTTCCCACCTGGAATTTTATACTCACTGAAACCATCGAGTATCAGGGTAAATCAAGATGCAAGGTCAGAAAACGTTACCTTCTATGAACCCATTCTCACAAGACACTGGAGGAAAAACGAACAAGAGAAAACAGAGAGAACAGGATGAGGGATACAGATGATCAAAAAAGAGAGAGGCAAAGAAATAACAGTGGCTCTGCGCGGCAGGCCCAGAGACTTCCCCAGGACGAGGCCGGGGGACCCCTGGCCTGTGTGATGTGCAGAGGCACCTCAGAGAGTTTGAGGTTGCATTAGTGATATTTACGGAGAAAACTAAGTAGACAAACAAGACTAGACAATTTCAAGTGTAGGGGAACTAATGGTTGTGCAAAAGAAAAAGTAATTCCAGCATACGTGACTGCCTGGCTTATCTAAAGTAACATTTATGTCATCTCGACGTGAACTCCAGATGTCCACAACTACGGTGAGAGAAGGGGAGACAGGAAGCACGCGAGGGTGAAAAAGAAAGCAATCGTCATCTTTTAGAGAAGAGCAACATGTAACATCTGAAATAAAAAACAGAAACAGCCGCTGTAGGCGTGCTCTTTAGCACCGCAGAGGTAAGTGCCAAAGGGGCAGCGAGGCGGCTGAAGCGCCTGGCCCCGGGCGCGGGTGGCACGGCCCTGAGGTGCTCCGCACACCGCCCCGGGCACACACAACTCTGCTGAGAATTAAAGCCAAACGCAGCCGAAAGAGCTGTCACAAATTCTGAGGAAAAAAGATGAACACACAAACGGGAAAGCAAAGCAACCGTGCCAGTAATTCCCAGAAATTTATAAATGATTAACAAACTGATCATCAGTAATGAAAAAGGCAAAGAAATGTCATTTTCTCCTCTCAGGCTGAAGAAGGTCAAAAGAGCACACGGACCCAGCAGCGGAGAATGGACAGTCTCGTTCACTGTGTATGACATACGGAAACGGGAACACCCTTTCACAAAGCAAACTCACTTCTGAGAGCTTATTTTATGAAAACTTAGTACGATCTCACAAATATTTAGCACAAGCATTAAAAGGCATGGTAAGTGATACTCATCATCATGGCACTTTTTCCCATCGAGGTAAAATTCACATAACCCAAAATTCACCATTTTAGGCCAGTTTAAAGTGTCAGTTCAGTGGTCTTTAGTATATTCACAATGTTGTGTGACCGGCACCGCTACTGCGTGTCTGAACATGTTCATCCCCCCAAGAGAAGAGCCTGCGTCCACGAAGTAGCCACTCCACTCCGACCCTCTCGCTGCAGCCCCTAATCTGCTCTCTGTTTCTCTGGAGTTGCCTGTTCTGGAATCGTACGACACGGGGCCTTGAGTCCAGCCCTTGCACTTAGCACAGCGCCTTCACGGAACATGCATGCTGCAGCGGGTCAGTGCCACGCTCTTTGTTACGGCCACATAAACAGTCCAGGTTCGATGACCGCTAGGAGGACACGCAGCACCCAGCAACCGGTCGCAGTCTCAGCTATTCACAACTCTGTCACAGCACAAGAACACGAAGCAAAATTAGCAGAGGGAAAAGGCTCATGGGTGAAGTCCACAGGAAACCCGGCACAAGCTTCCAGGAGTCCTCTCCCATGGAGTCAGGGACACATTTAATTCCTCCAGCAAGGAGCAGTGACAACGCATGTGAAATGCCACCACCAGGACCTCATTAGGGACTCAGTGCCCAGGGTGTTTATCGGGGGCTGGTCACGTAAGCCCTCTCTGCCTAGCCCATAGCACAGTCCAGTCTTGCAGAGGGAAGCAGCTGTTCAGCATAAACCACACGCTTGTACAGTCAGTTTAGGCACAGTGGGCCTCTCCTACTGGTTCAGGGAACCGTGGGAATCCTCCCATAATCCAAGTTCCCAGACACCAGCCCAGGACCAGCCTTGCAAGTGGCTTTTCTAAGGACAACCACCCCAGGCCTGTTATGTTAACTCTTTTCCGCACAATGACAAAAATCATGGCTACCGACAGCATCCAGGTTTTATTAATATATTATAATCTTTCAGTTTTATTTCTAAAATTCCTGGGAAAGAGGCGGGTGGGCCCAGCTTGGACTTGTTGTGGCTGCTTCTTTGGTATTCAATAGATGTAGGTGGGGCCGGGCGCGGTGGCTCACGCCTGTAATCCTAGCACTCTGGGAGGCCGAGGCGGGTGGATTGTTTGAGCTCAGGAGTTTGAGACCAGCCTGGGCAAGAGCGAGACACCGTCCCTACTAAAAAAAATAGAAAGAAATTATCTGAACAACTAAAAATATATAGAAAAAATTAGCCGGGCATGGTGGCGCGTGCCTGTAGTCCCAGCTACTCGGGAGGCTGAGGCAGGAGGATCACTTGAACCCAGGAGTTCGAGGTTGCTGTGAGCTAGGCTGATGCTACAGCATTCTAGCCCGGACAACAGAGTGAGACTCTGTTTCAAAAAAATAAAAATAAAAAAAGAGGAAAAAAAAGAGAAATCTTTTGTACCTCTGGGCATGCCCGCACAGCTGAGGGTGGGAGAGGGAGTGCCAAACCCTGCTGGCTCCCGACAGAAAGCCAACTGGACACGTGGGTCACCAGGAGAGGCTTCATGTCCATCACGGCCTGGGAAATGGTCTTTCATGTTTATTTTCCAAACACTCTACTGCTGCCTCAGGTTGTAAGACAATGCCTGTGCCATTTAAAATGTCTTTACAAATCTGTGTCATAAGCAGACAGTGGGCGAAAAAGAGCCGCAGTGGATTAGAGGCCCGTAATGACATTCACTTTCTACTCAGAATCTATCTTCACACTGAAGGCATGAAAAGAACCACTCTGCCGACAATAAATCAATCCAAGTTTTTAGGCTCTTTGAATTGTGCATGTAGCCCTCAAGAGACCTGTCTCAAAGAAGAAAACAACAAACAGAGCCCCGAGTGGCCTTATATCTCACAGGCTGCTTGCTATCGGAGGGGCATATGTTAGTGCTCCTGTGTGGGAACTCAGACATGAAAACGGAAGTTGCCTGCAATGTGGGTGTTCTCTCCAGATTCGAAACAAGATTCAGTTTGGACAACATAAAGACTGATTTTTTCCTCCAAAGGAAGAAAAGATATAGCTCCTAGCTAACAGGTTAAAAATGGGTTCAAAGGTGTCTGCTAGTCCCTTAATGACAGTACAGGTATCCCTTGCTATCTGAATTCTTGCAATATAAACTCAAAAACTGAACCGATTGAGATAAATTTTCAAATAAGTCCATTGCTATCTGAATCCTTCCTTCTTGCTATCTGAAATGCAAGAACCAAATAAGATTTGAGTAACAGAAGATACCTGTATATATCTTCATCTAACAGAGTCAGCAAATTTTTCCTATAAAGGGCCAAATTGTAAATAATTTGCTTTTCAGGTCACCTAGCCTAAAGGTCTCAGTTACAACTACTCAGCTCTGCAGCTGCTGCAAAAAAACCCAGCTATAGACACTACATAAACAAATTCGTGGGGCTGTGTTCCTGTAAGACTTCATTTACAGAAACACATGGCTCCTGGGCCACAGCTAGCTGACCCTTCGTCTGAGTCGAGACTTTAAGCTAGTTTAATAGCATCAGGCCCACATTATTACTACTTCAAATGGCAAAAGCTTTGATGATATAAAACGTTCACTTTTACTATCTTTATGAAATAAGAAGGAACCATGCTAAAATGAGAAAGATCTGAGTTATATGTAGTACCTGCAATTCAGGCTAAGGAAATTTTAGGTACACCACTTAGAAAAACGCTGTTTTTCTGAAAAAATGTTTTATCAATCTTTTATGCTTACATTTTAATTTAAAAAGATGCAGTTTAAAAAGAAATAACTAACTTCTTAATTGTCACACGGCTGTGAAGTGGGATAGCAGAGCTGTGCCTGGGACCAACCTGGCAGGCCCCCGAAGCCCATGCCTACTGCTGTAGTTCCGGAAGAGGCACTCTCCTCGTGTGTTTTATTTTTCTATTTTAAATTTTTTCTCAGAAAGGACCTGGTTTAATTATGGACATCTTTATGGACTCTCCCCCCAGACTTTGCACCCCCAAATTGTATGTTATAACACTCTCTGCAAAGATGATATTTGGGTTATGGATCCTAGTAAAGTGAATACTTAGGAATCCCACCTCTCAAATACAAACTAGATTACCAATACTTTGCATCTAGATGTTTTACTTCAATTACTTTTTAATATACAAAGTAATACATGTATATGATTTTTAAGGTTATAGCTTGATAAGGTTTATAAGTTAAATAGCAGTTCCTACCCCACCCTGACCTGCCCTTCCTCCCTGACATCTTCCCGCTCACCTTAAGCTGTTTGAACTGCATTATTTCTAAAATGAATAACTTATTGAAATATAAGTCACATACCATCATAAAGTTTACTCTTTTACGATGTACTATCCAGTGGTTTTAGTACACTCACAAGGTTGTGCAACCACGACCACCGTCTGCTTGCGGAACGTTTTCCATCGACCCCAAAAGCAGCCCTGTCCCCATCAGCAGTCACTCCCCACTCCTCTGCCCAGCCCTGGCAGCCACTCCTCTCCTTTCTGTCTCTATGGATTTGTCTATTCTGGACATTTCATAGAAACGGAACCAGACGCCTTTTGCGTCTGGCTTCCTTACGTGAAAAGGATGCAGTTTTAAAAACAACCTTTTTCTGTTAAAAAATATTATGTGTTCATTGTAGCAAATGTAAAAAATACACAAAAGCATGGATAAACTTTAAATATCTACCCAGAGATAACCATTGTTAACATTTGTGTAAATTTCTTTTACAAGATTGAATTCATACTATACAGACTCTCTTAGAATCTGCTTTTTAACCTAACATAGTATGCATGTTTTTTATGGTGTCTTTAAATAGATTTTCCCAAAGCATGATTTTTAAGAGCTTTATAACATTCTACTGTATACATATGCCATAATTTATTTATTCGGTTTCCCTATTATTAAAATTTATATCATTTCTGGGTCTTTTTAAATAATTATAAATAAAACTATACTGAACTTGCTTGTAATTATATCTTTAGAGGTATCCATGATTATTTCCTTGACATAAATACCTAGAAATATTAATGCAATTTCTGTGTTAAACAGCATACTTGTTTGTAAGAGTCTCGATACACATTGCTAAGTTTTCTCCCCCAAAGGTGGTCTCCACCTGCACACCCATCCACGGTATAGTACGACTCTCACTTTGACCACTTCATTGTTTTTAAAAAAATCTTCAACATGGTAAGCAAAGAAATGGTATTTCTTTCCTTCATTTGTATTTCTCTGATGACCAGTGAGATTGAATGATTTTAACATTTAGTTTTACAAAATTTTAAAATATTTTTAGCTTTTTATACCATTTATAATGCCTGCAAGTGATTTTAAAAAATCATTTTAACTTACATGGAGTTCACTCTATTGAACTCAAGGACCTACAGCCACAGGTCATTGTTAGAGCCTGTGCTGCAGAGAAGACACACAGAACTCTGAGTGGCAGGCAGGGTTGCCACTTTAGTTCCCTTGCAGACAAACGGGGAACGCATGGAATGCACACACTAAGGTGTCCCCGACTTTGGGAGTAGCCACTTTCTAGCTGGAACATTGTTTTTTTGGGCAGGGAGGGTTGAACCTTCACCCAGAAGCCCTGAACCCCACTTCCACTGGAAAATACACCCGGGATGCAAGTGCTCGACTCTCTAATCTCACCTTGACCCGCTCTGGACCCTGCCTGCCCACTGTCCCAGCCACACCACCTTCCTCTGCCCTGCCAACAGGCAGGCTCCTTCCCGCCTCAAGCCCTTTGCTCTAGCTGGTACCTCACCTGGGATCCCCTCTGCCCATCCCCACAGAGCTGGCTGTTCCTCCCACTCTGGTCCTAGGGCTCGCGCCACCTCCTTGGACGGGCCTTCCCCATATTCGGCACCCCAGTCACTCCTGCACCACCCTAATTCTCTGCACGGCCCACAGGCCTGTTCTCCTTCCTTCTCTCTCTCTGTTCCATCCCCTTGACCCCGCCGCCTTCCTGGGGGTCTAGAGCTGGTTGCTGAGCGCAGCATCCAACAAGTGTTCAGAATACATTTGTTGCGTGCACACATGTATGAATGAAATTAATTTCGAGAGACCGCCCCCCACCACCTTGGACTAAAGCTAGTTTGGTCATTCCACAATCAATACTCGCTAACAGCTGTCTCAGGTCCGGGCTGGAAGTATCCCTATGACAGATATTCTCCCCAGAAACTGCCCTGGAGTGAAACTCTTGGGATCCCCCTGCTGAGCTGCTGGCCCCGGCCTGGTGCCGCCCACTGCTAAGTCCACAGCAGCACCCAGGATTTAAGCACTGCTCTTCCACAGCCCCAGCCGGCCTCCCATTAGTCCTCTGACTCTCCTCTGGCTTGTAAAATAAAATTATAAGCCCCTCCAATCTTGATTCAGCCTTGGCTACAATAAAAAGATAAAATGTGAATCACAGTGACATGCGGTGGGATGCTTTGGGAAGCAACAACCTTGCTGATAGTCACTACATTGTCTTTCCTAAATTACCTTCCTTAATCTTCCTAAACGATAAGGAAGGGGTGGTTAGAGGACATTTACACACCAGTGTCTACAGAAGCACTACAAGTCAGGAAGGGCAAAGGTGTTATTTGAGTTTAAACCTCTGGAGCTTTTGTTGTTCATCATAAATCACAGTCATTCAGCTCAAAATTTCCTGAGGAGGAGTAAGCAGTTCCCTGAGCTGTTCAACTAGTCACAATGTTTTGGTTTAATCTCTCACGAATGAAACCTGCAACTATGAAGCACACCATGGCAACAAAGCTTGTAGAACAGGCTGTGGGAAACGGCATTCATACATTACAACAGAGCATGCTGTAAGAAAATGAATATTCTCTTAGGTGGTAAATGATGTCAAGAGCCTTGAGATAATCCACTGCCATCTGTCTGTCCGTCCATCCATCCATCCATGTATCTATCCATCTATCTATCCATCTGTCTATCCATCCATCTATCCATCCAACTGTCTATCTATCTATCCATCCATCCATCCCTATATCTATCTATCCATGTGGTATAGGTTTCCCTTGCTTGTCAGAAACCTGCAGAATCTTCAGTCTGGCCTCATAGGATGCCTGGAGTAAGGAGTACCTCTAGTGAATCCAAATCCAACTATGGAACCTCATCGTTCCTGGTGTCTAAGGGCTGACGGGGACAGGCTAGCATGAGAGTACTGAGCTCTGACCAACGCCCACAAGATGCCATGGTGGGGAGCGCTGTGCAGTTTAAAGTCAACAGCCGCGCGTGTAGGGTCACCAGGCCCTCTGTCCTCTCTCCCTGTCCAGATGGGCTGAGGATGGTCAGTGCGCTCTGCCTTCCGCCTTCCCTTAGCTGAGGGACCTTGGCCTGTAATCCACTCTGGGGAGTGTGTGGAATTCAGCTCTAAATCTCTCCTAGGTCCTCTGCCACCTCCCCAGAGAAATGACAAGGCACAGCCACCCCACATCTCCACAGGTGGCCCCCTGGCTGCATTCTCAGGGCCCAGCCATGCCCTGGGCTCTGTGGCTGACACTGGTGATCTGGTCAAGGTCATCGGGCAATTTTCAAAGGGTGAAATCTGCCAACGCTCTGAGTGAAAGCCAGTTCTTTCCCACGGCTTCTGGGTAAGAGCCCATTTGGCTGACACCTGGGCGCCCGAAGCAGAGAACCCAGCAGAGCTTGCAGGGACTTTGGGCCTACAGAACCGCGAGCTACTTAATGGGCATGGGTTAAGCTGCTATCTTTATAGTAATTTGCAGCAACAGAAAACTAACAGAGCGGTGTTGCTGGGATCAAGTGTAACAGAGAATTCCCTAGTTGCTTCCTTAGGCTCGAATTGTATTTCTTTATGCTAGATGATAAACGAGGGGTGGCCACTTCCTCTCCGCCGTTAGTGTCTCCATTGCTCGTGTCCACTGTGTTTGCAATTCCGTCATGGCACGCAGACTCTTGGCGACTCGAGACACCGAGCTGTAAGTTCTCTTAGGCTTAGCTGTGATTTTTCGACCAGAGGTTCTCAATGCTGCCTGCACATCAGGATCAACCAAGTAGCTGTCTTGGTCCCTTCGTGGCTACAACAAAATACCAGACCGGGGGGCTTATAAACAATAGAACGTTATCGTTCACAGTTCCGGAGGCTCGGAGGTCCAGGATCTTGGCAGATTTGGTGTGTGGTGAGGGCCCATTTCCTGGTTCTCAGGTCATGCCTTCTCACTGTGTCCTCATGAGGTGGAGGGGCAAGGCAGCTCTTGGGGGATTCTAAGGGCACAAATCCGCTCAGGGAACCTAGTCACCTCCTAAAAGCCCCCCTCGTGACACTGCCGTGCTGGTGATGCGGCTGCAACAGATGCACTGGTGGGGAGCGGGGGGAGCACAAACATTCAGGCCATAGCAATGGCTTTTTAAGAATACTAATGCCTGGGCCCCTCCAGATGACGTTCTGATTCTTTAGATCTAGGGGCAGGCCCAGACATAGGTATTTTTTTTAAAAACTCCATGGGTGGTTCTAAAGTGTAGTCCGCACTGAGAACCGAGCCTGGTGGGCAGAATTCCAAGATGCTCCCGTGACCTACCTCTACTCCCTGGTGTCCCTCCTATGATTGAGCTATGTCATGAAGCAAAACAGATCTTACACATGCGATTAGGTTTATTGATGAACTGACCCTAAGGCAGGGAGATGATGTGGTGGCCCAACCCCATCACACGGGCGTTTGTCCAGCTGGGGGCGGAGGGGAAGCACCAGTGCAGAGCCGCTAGGTTGAAGTTGGGGCTGCCATGCAGAAGGAGCCGCTAGGAGCTGAGCTGACAGCCAGCAAGAAAACAGGGAACCCCGTCTCACAACCGCAAGAACTTGTCAATGACCTGACGAAGTCTGGAAGCGGGCTCCTCCCCAGAGCCTCCAGGTGAGGACTCCGCTCAGCGGACACCCTGATTTCAGCCCTGCAGGGCCCTAAGTGGACAGCCTGGCCTCACTACACCTCTGCCTGGCTGAGAGTGCATAAATAAGTGGCGTTTTAAGTGGCTAACTCTGTGACAATTTGTTACACAAAGAAAACTTATACAATGACTTAGATAAAAGCAATAAAAATACTTGGCCATTTCTAGCCAAGCTATTTTTCAAATTATGTTTCACATAAGAGTAAAACTTCAGCATCACTTCACATCTTTCTTTCTACTACAGCACCGTTCTAATGTCCCAGATGAAACCAGCGGTCTTTAAAACTCTTAAAGTCACCCTGTTAAAACTTGTTAAGAGTTATGGATTCAAGCTTTTGAGATGTGGGTGAGATGTGGGGAATCCCTACCCAAACCCTGACCGGATCACCAGTGTCAGCCACAGAGCCCAGGGCATGGCTGGGCCCTGAGAACGCAGCCAGGGGGCCACCCGTGGAGATGTGGGGTGGCTGTGCCTCGTCATTTCTCTGGGGAGGTGGCAGAGGACCTAGGAGAGATTTAGAGCTGAATTCCACACACTCCCCAGAGTGGATTACAGGCCAAGGTCCCTCAGCTAAGGGAAGGCGGAAGGCAGAGCGCACTGACCATCCTCAGCCCATCTGGACAGGGAGAGAGGACAGAGGGCCTGGTGGCCCCACATGCGTGGCTGTTGACTTCAAACTGCAGAGCGCCCCCCGTGGCATCCTGTGGGCGTTGGTCAGAGCTCAGCACTCTCATGCTTTGGGGTGTTTCCTGCGGGCCATCGGCCAGGGCCCTTCTCAGCTGCTTCTCCTCTTCAAACCCACGATTGTGCCAAGTCCTTATGCTTTGAACCTCTCTGACTTATGCCACAAGCCAGAGAAAAGTCTCAGCTCTTAACAGGCTCACATGACTAGGTTAGGGACATCTGGACAATCTCCCTTTCGCCACATACAGGGGAAGCGCTCAGACTGGGAAGAGCCCATGGGGCTCGTTCCGAGGATTCTGCCCGTCACGTCCACCACCTCAGCTTTCTGCCCCTTTGGAATTCTTACTGGTAATTACATTAGAGATGGAAATTTCTCCATCGTAGCACAAAACTAGGAGCTAAAAGTAGACAAGGAAGGGAGACGCAGGGGCTCCAAGGGCAGGAAAATAGCTACCAGGCATAAGGAGCACCGAGTCTGGGACTGAGAGTAATGTGCAGGCCTTCCCGGGAGTCTGACTTCTGAAAACGATCCTAGGATATGCGAGCTGAGCAGAACGTCTGGAAAGGTCTCCTCCGACGAGGGCCATTTCAAGCCCGGCGAGGCCTCCCTCGGCAGTGAGGGCAGGCCACATTCTTTCACTCAATCTCAGTCCTGCGCCGCCTCAGGACGCAGCAGGGTGACCCTGTGCTCAGCAGGTGTGTGTGGCGGCGGGTCTGACCTTGCAGAGCTGCTCAGTCGCACCAGCCAACTCCAGTCGACACGGCCCCTGACCCTCCAAGCCCAGGACTTGGTGGGAAATAAACCCTGATGAAGATACCAGGGTCTTTCAGGTGAGGGGAGCCGTCACTCAAATGTCACCTCTGCATCCACTGGATTAAAGTTGACCCAAACACCCAACACTCCCAAATCCTCCTTCCTGGCTTTAACTTCCTCCACAGCTCCCGCCACCTTCTAATAAAGTACACACTTTACTTTTTTATTTCAGTTGACTGTCGCTGCCCATGAGAAGGTAAGTTCCACCAGGGCAGACGTCTTCCTGCTTCATTCCCTGCGGAATCCCCGGCACCTAAAATGCCGCCTGGCGCTGAACAGGCGCCGTGACAAAACCGCATCATGGAGCGAGTGCGTGGGGGACTCGACGCGGCCCGGCGTGCCGCACTGCAATGAGGTGAAAGCCATTTCAAGTCACACACAGGGCTGCTGGCTTTCAAAAAGACAATGACCCATCTGAGTTTTCAACAATTTATTTTTGGCTTCCTGATTCTGAGAGAACAAGCTTACAAGGCATCTTAGACAAACAGGTCTAGAGACAAAGACTGGTTTGTGAAGAGTAAATAAAGCGAACACATATGATTTATATTTCTACAGTGATATTTAATAATGAATGAAAAATACTGCTCAGGCAAAAAGAGTCTTGGCTTTCATCAAACGTAAAATGTTTTGAAAACTAACCTAAGATGTTCACAGAAACAAAAAAAGTCACTATAACTGGAAATATTATTCTCATGATTATGACTGGAAACATCTTTCCATCTACCTCTTCTTCCCTGCAATCTAATTATAACAATGTTATGTAATAAAGGGCCAATTCCTTCTGAAAATGTCTTTTTATACGCAATCTGGCAGCTCCCATGGCCCACTCCTGCCAGTGGGGGATGACGGTCCAGGCAGAGGCCACAAATGGCTTGGCCTTTGTCAAGGATTCATTCTTTCTTTTTTTTTTTTTGAGACAGAGTCTCACTCTGTTGCCCAGCTAGAGAGCCGTGGCATCAGCCTAGCTCATAGCAACCTCAAACTCCTGGGCTCAAGCAATCCTCCTCCCTCAGCCTCCCGAGTAGCTGGGACTTGAAGTGCACACCACCATGACCGGCTAATTTTTCTATTTTTTTATAGAGGTTGGGTCTCAGTGTTGCCCAGGCTGGTCTTGAACACGTGGCCTCAAGTGATCCTCCAGCCTTAGCTTCTCAAAGTGCTGGGATTATAGGCGTGAGCCACCGCACCCGGCCAAGGATCCATTTGTAACTGACTACTCTTTCAGTTGTTTTCTTCAATCTTCCGTAATCATTCCTATTTCCTTTATGCTAAAACCTCCTGCAGTCAGCTGTCTCTGACTTCGCTTTCTTTTCCGTCTCCCCAGCAGTGTGACTGAGGTACCTGCCTTCACAGGATGGCCCCACCCTCAGAACGGGGCTGAGGCAGAGTGGCCGGAGTAGCAACAAGAACGAACGGGGTCACAAGCACGTCTGCACTTCGGGAGCCTCTAGTATTTGTCATTAACATGACCAGGTCTTTCTTCTTCTTTTTTAACACAAAATTAAAAGAAGGTAGTGTCAAAGATACAAAGATACCAGATGCTTATGTTCTTGGACAGATTCCAATTTGAAGACATCTGACGGACGATATGACAAAGAGAATCCCAACCCTGCTAAGTAGATACTTGGACTGGGTCTCAGCCAAGGCCCAGCTTTCCTGGCTGGCTTATTTCTTCTCTGTCCTTGCAACCCCCAAAAGCTTAAGGCCGGGAAGGGAGTTGTGGTGCCAGAATCTTCCGAAGTTTGAGCAAAGTGTCATAAGAATGTAGTAGGAGTTGGCGATTTTAAAGAGGGTGTCTATTTAGTGTGATAGGCACAACAATAAAGCTTTAGAAAAAAATACAGGACAACAGCTTACCGATCTTGGAATAAACAAAGATTTCTTACGTAGGATACAAAATGCACTAACCATTAAAGACTGATGAATTACACAATTAAAATGAAGAACTTTGTTCATCAAAAGAATGAAAATTCAAGCCACACTGGAAGAAGATACTTGCCATACATCTACCTGACAAAAGATTTATAACCTGAATCTACAAAGAACTGTTAAAAGCAATAGGAAAAAGAAAGACAACCTGATTTTTAAAATGAGCAAAAGGTCATGTCCTGTTCACAGGGCCAACCCACCCTAAAAAACAAACCAAAAAATGGGCAAAATCCAAATGTCCAATTAGCATATGAAAAGGTGTTCAACCTCATTAGCCAACAGGAAAATGCAAATCAAAACCACAATGAGATACTGCTACACATCTACCCTAATGACCAGGAGTAAAAAGTCTGACATTGGTGAGAATGTAGAGAAATAAATCTCTCATAAATTGCTGGTAGGATGTAAATTATACACCTGCTTCAGCAATCTGTTTGATGCTCTCTACTACACTTGAATACATGCATGGCCTATGGCCCAGTAATTCCATTCCTAAGTATGTTCTCGTTCTTAGCAGGAATGAGAACACATGTGTTCCAAGAGACATGTATAAGAACATACCAGCACTATTTATAATAGCCCCAAACTGGAAATTACTCAACTGTCCATCAATAATAGAACAGATAAATAAATAACAGTATAATCATACAATGAGTTACTAAACAGTGAAGAAAATGAATAAATTACAGCTATATGCAATAACATGGTTAAATCTTACTAACTTAATACTGTGTAAAAAAGCCAGGTGCAAATATTACACAGTTTTTTCTTTCATTCATAATAAAATTCAAACACAAGCAAAACTAACCTAGTATTCAGAGGTGCACTTTTGTAGAACACTATAAGGAAAGGAATCGAGGACAATAGCTATCTTAGAGAGTCACGAGGGGTTATGATTGCAAAGTCATACGGAAGGTTTGTGGGAGCTAGAATGTTCCACTTCTGGATGGGAGAAGTGACTACATGAGTTTTCACTTCATAATAATTCACAAAACTATTATTTATATTTTGTGGACTTTTATCTTTGTGTATAATTTTTCACAATAAAAAAGCTTAAACTCCTATCAGGTATTACTTCCTTGTCTGACCTTCACAGAAAACAAATACTCTCATAATAAACCAAAATTCTTAAGCCAAATGCAAACAACTCTTAAAGCAACAGGAAGAAAATTTTTGGAAAGATTCTGGGGGCCCACCTATGGGGTCCTTTATGTGAATTAGGCGAAGGCACCCTCTTTGGGAGGATGATTTATTACAGCCAAAGCTGTCTCCCCAGGTGGAGGCAGCCTGTTGGGCATACTGCCCTGGGAGTTTATGTCTCCTTTGAGCAAAGAAAAAGGTCCCCTCCCTGCAGGAGATGCAACTCTGCACACAGGTAGGTTTATTGGATGGAGTGCAGACTGGCCTTCAGTTATACTTGCTTCCCCATCTGGGTGCTTTTGTACAGTGCACAAATATCAAACACGCCCTGGTAGCCCTGCCTAGGAGAATAGAAAGGTGACAATTACACATATATGAGTTCCCCAAACATGCAACGCGTGCTGGCACAGGACTACTATCACCCATTGTCCCTTACCGCATAACCTTCTGTCTTCTTCTGGCACCATTTCAGCAGAGCATTGCGCTTGGAGCCACCATATTCACGGGCCAAAGCTGCCAGAGGGTCTCTCCTTTCCACACTGGTTAGAAAGCAGAGAAAGAGTAAGGAGAAGTTGGTAAGTTTTAGAACCCTCAAATATACAAGAAATAAATTACTAGAGTAGAAAAGTCTAGTTTCTTCAGCAAGACTCGAAAGAAACAACCAAATTAGTCACATTAATAACACATTTTTCCTAGCACTCTGGGAGGCCAAGGCGGGTGGATTGCTCAAGGTCAGGAGTTCAAGACCAGCCTGAGTAAGAGCAAGACCCTGTCTCTACTAAAAAATAGAAAGAAATGATCTGGACAACCAAAAATATACATATATATATATATATATATATATATATATATATATATATTAGCCGGGCATGGTGGCACATGCCTGTAGTCCCAGCTACTTGGGAGGTGGAGGCAGAAGGATCACTTGAGCCCAGGAGTTTGAGGTTGCTGTGAGCTAGGGTGAGGCCATGGCACTCTAGCCCAGGCAACAGAGCGAGACTCTGTCTCAAAAAAAAAAAAAAAAATAATACATTTTTATGATGTCTCACCAAATGAAAGAAAAATTAAATTGTGCTTCCTGACTATCATAAGTCTGGGAGAGTTTTGTTTTAAAATCCATCTGTTGCTCATTCATCTAACCCTTTATTTCTTTACTTAGTACAACGTCAGTTGAATTAAAGATACTTATAACAAAACACTCTACGTGTTTCAAGGGTACACCTCTATCCAAATAACACATAGAAGGTAGAGCAGAGCTGGGTGCAGCAGTGTGCACCTGCAGTCCCAGCTACCCAGGAGCTCAGGCTGCAGTCATCTATGATCAGGCCACTGCACTCCAGCCTGGGTGACAGAGAGAGACTCTGTCTCTTAAAAAAAACAAATACCCTCCCCCACAAAACATGAAAACACACAGTATGTTTCCATGAATACAAAATTTAAAACATGCAATGTATTTATTTATTTATTTTTTTTTTTTTTGAGGCAGAGTCTCAATCTGTTGCCCAGGCTAGAGTGCTGTGGCGTCAGCTTAGCTCACAGCAACCTCAAACTCCTGGGCTCAAGCGATCCTCCTGCCTCAGCCTCCCGGGTAGCTGGGACTACAGGCATGCGCCACCATGCCCGGCTAATTTTTTTACATATATGTATTTTTTAGTTGTCCAGCTAATTTCTTTCTATTTTTTTAGTAGAGACGGGGTCTCGCTCTTGCTCAGGCTGCTCTCGAACTCCTGAGCTCAAACGATCCACCCGCCACAGCCTCCCAGAGTGCTAGGATTACAGGCGTGAGCCACCACGCCCAGCCAAAAACATGCAATTTAAATAACATTGTTTGGGGATGCCAACATACGTGGCAAAAGAACTAAGAATAACAAAAAAAGACAAATATTAAACTTGGAGTGGTGCTTACCTTGGAGCGGGGAGCAAGATAATGCAAGTGGACAGGGGCTGATGGAAAATTTCAAAGGTAACAATTTTCTTTTCCTTATGCTGGGAGGTGGGTTATCTGGGTGGATCTCCAGGTATGTTATTCTTTATACCTAGCACATATTCTTTTGTATCCATCCAGTATTTAATAAAAATATTCTAAAATGATTTTAAAAAGAGTAATAGCATGACTTTAGACCTCAGTGATACAAACTAAGGTAGAGAAGTTAAAAAAAACAGTTCATACTTGAATTAAATTTTTTTTTGTATAATTTGATGACTGCTTTTCTGTGCATCTGGCAGATTTGTAAAGTCAAGTCCATGAGCTTTTTTGGTCAGAGGTGCTGTTAACTACAGAGTCATGGTGACTTTGCCTGTGTTTACCATGCCTGGTCTCACGTCATCCCTTAGAAGTGAATTGCTACCCCTGACGAAGTATAGAAGACTGAAATGAAAGTTTGGAGAAGAGTTTCTGTACAAATGGATAGCTAAAACATTCACCAACATTTTTCTTTAAAAAATAAAGCTAACTGAATATGGTTGCCAAAAAATTTAATAATAATAGAATGAGAACTTCTAAAGTAAAATTCTATCCTGCCAATGGTTTGTCTCCATGACATGAATGTAAAATTGAAATAAGAAATTAATTTTACTAACTTAACCTTTCACAATGAAAGGTAAAATATCAATAGCATATTAACATATGCAAAGCCTTTCTGTGTGCATTTCTGGCATAAAGAAAAGGGCGATTTCAGAATAACACTAATTCTGGTCCTTAAAGCCTCTCTTGTTTATTTAAATCTCTTGCACGTAAACAGGTTAATATGTAATATCTGTGGCTTTAAAGTAAACCTCTGAAACATATGACTTCATCTATTTGGGTTCAAATATAGGCTACACCCAAAGATACAACAAGACCTGAACTTATTCAGACTTTCATAAATCCTTTTATAATACCCACATTGGTAATTATATTTATTAAAAACCTGTTACTCATAAAGTAGCCAATTTTGTATATTGATTGATCTACCCATTCACAAGTATTCACAGAGTGAAATGTTACGTGTGTGACACAACATAAGGGGCTGGGGAAGATGCCAAAATGTAATTCGAAAACATTTACCGTCCACTGAATTTTAGCCTAAATGGGGATAAAGACATATACCATGCGATAGTTATCCACACGGCAAACTAGTACAGTAATCAAAGACCCAAAGGAACGTAATACACCAAAGTTAGAGGAGGGAGATGCCAAGGCTGCCAGGGTGGTTGCTGCTTTATTCACGGCAGGTCTGACCTGAGGGAGAAGCAGTGTTTTGGACTGTGAAAGGGCAAGAGGAAGGCAAGTCAGGCCAGAACTGTACAAACACAGCCTTGCAGTCAGAAACGCTCGTGCGATACTGCAAAGGCAGGGAGCAAAACAGGCTCAGGTGGAGGGAGGGCAGGGACATTCTGGCAGGTGACCGGGGGTGGAGGGGTGGCACTAAGTCATGGAACATCTAGAAGACCAGGATGAGGAGTATGGACAACAGAGAGTCATGGAAGGTTTCTGCAAAATCTGTGGCAGGATGCGCTCAGTGCTTCAGAAGACTAACCAACGTGAGGAAGCAGGGAAGACTCGGAAGAGAGAGGAAGCAGCTAAAAGGGGCTTGCTGTGGTTTGGGAGACAGGGCCATTGAAAACGGAGGAGGTAGCAGAGGTGTGGGAGCACAGAGAGGCTCCTGGTGACCACCCCATCAGCCTGCTGTCCTCTCCTTGCCCCACCCCTCCTTCACATCCCTGAGAAAGTCCTCCTCAAATACCGATTTAAAAATGCCTCTCTGTCTTATATGCCGCTGTTTTCTGATTAATCCTCCTTTAAGTACAGGTTCAATCTCACTGTACCACTGCTCAAAAACAAAAATAAAATCCCACAAACTTAGTGGTTCCCCAGTACTGTACCAAAATAAGTACACATCTCTTTGATAGCGATAGACTATTTGCAATAAGGCCCCAACCTGCCTTTCCAGCTGCAGTATCCTAGTCACCCGCCCATCCACCCAACAAACACTGATGGAGACCTACCATATGCATGGCTGGGCCCCTGCCCTCGGAAGACCACAGCCTGGTCCAGACACACAAAAATGGCCGCTGCTCCCTGAACACCATTCCACGGCTTGCTCATGGTGGTGCCTTTATACCTCTGGAAGAACTGCCACTTCTCTCTAGACCCCTTGATCCAGCTAACAACCCCAAGTGCTTTGCTTATGCAGCATATTTTCCATAGCCCTTCGTTTCATTTCGCATGCCACTGCTGTCTAGCTCCTCCTTTTGGACGCATTCAGGGCGGGTGCTGCATCTTAATCCCGTTCATTCAGGAAATATTTGTAGAAGTAAATTGACCATAGGGGTTAAAACAGAAGGAAGAATAAAAGGTTATCAGTCCAATGTTTCTCTGATTTCTTACTGTTTAAAACACGATACCTGAGTTTACTCTGTGGCTTCAGCCCCCCGGTGGAGGTGCTCAGCAGTCTTGTGTTCCCGAAGCCCAGAGAGGGGGGTCTGCTCAGAGATTCGAGCGAGGGGCTCTTTCGGAGGTAGGGGTCTGGCTTCAGGTCCTCGGCCCTTCCTTTTAGAAGATCTGTGTGAACGACAACATAATCACCTATTCCCGAAGAAGAGCAATTTGGTCATCGTGCTTTACTCTCAAGTACAACGCAGTTCTCACCCTAGTTTCCAGTGCAAATGTATATATATCACACACATACACGCTTCCTAAAGTAGTAACAATACAAATAGACACGTGGTGTTTTCTAAAGAAGATTCTCTAGGCAGCCCCAACTACACCACTTACAGGACCTTGTGTCAAATCTCAGCCCCTTTTTCAAAACTTAGGATAAATTTCAAGACAGCGTCACTGGAGCATTAAACCTAGCATGGGCCCTTGTAAGGCCTCACACAAGTGCTCACAAAGCCAGCCCCACCTCCAGGTAGTGCATTTTGTGTTAATCAATGGACATCTGAGAGAGCTGGCAGGAAAACGCCTGGCGTGAGTGACAGATCACAGGCAGCAGCAGACGAAAGGCTGGGAACCAAGAATGGCTATTTCACAACCATGGGTCCTGGCTCACTACAAAATAAGTAGGAATAATTCTGCTAAGGCTCCTTTCTGCTGTCATATTAGTCTGAGTCAAAACAGGTAACAAAATGGGCTGGATCCTCCAGATGCTATTTCTTTCTTTCCTTTTGTGTTTTGAGAGACAGTCTCACTCCGCTGCCCAGGCTGGATGTGGATTCGACCTCCCGGGCTCCAGCGATCCCCCTGCCGCAGCCTCTCTAACAGCACCGTGCCCAGCCAGATGATGTTTCTTAAATGACCATAAAAGTGTAGAACAAGAGAAAATTTTCAAGATTGTCTAGTTTATATTTATAGAGGAAACTGGAGCTGGGAGAACTAAGTGCCTTGTTCAAAGCTTACAACAGCCAGGGGCCGGCCAAGCCCACAGCTGCCCCCTATGACCCACAGAGTCAGGGAAGAAAACAATACTCCACAGTAATAGCCGCCAATTACGGGTGGTAAAGTGGGGAGTGAGGCTAATTAGCTCTAAACAACAGAGAAAAACAGTGTTTACGGCACTAAAGAGAACAACAAAAACAGCACATTCATCTCGATTCTGCAGCTTCTGATGACCTCAATGTTGACAAGCAATTGCTGGAAGTTGCTGGAAGCAAGCAGTTTTCACTTGTAATCCTCTTTTTTTTTTTTTATTATAGTAAACAGAATCACTCAAGCAGACGGGTGCCCAGCGGGGGTGAGGGGAGGGCTGTCAATGAGGTATTTACTTCAGAGCAATGGCTGCTGTGGTCTTGCTTCAGTATTTATCTTGTCAGTTAAAAGAATGGTCTTTCTACACAATAGCTGGTGGGACAGAGAGAAGATGACACAAATATGATCAAAAGCTCACCTAGTCCACTTAAAAATGATTAAGATGGTAAATTTTACGTTAGGCGTCTTTCACCACAATTTAAACGAAGAAAGCTCACCTAGCACTATGCACATAATCGTCTTATTCCCTGCATCATTACATGCTGTAGCGAGTATGGAGACGCAGAGCAGGCAGGGTTTCCAGGCTCTGTTTTGGCCGCCCTGTTTCTGGGTCTCCAGCTCCACCTAACCCCTTGTCCGTTTTTTTTTCTCCTAACTTTGGACTACCCAGTGGTCTTGGTCATCATTCCCTTCTCCTGGGAGCCATTATTAAGACCCGAAGTCCTACTAACACATAAACTTTTATCACTTCTTCAATCGCCAGCCACATCACCAAAAGGCAACATGGCAGAAGGAGCCAGAGGTGCTGGCCCCAGTCACTTCACCCCCGTAAGGCCTGAAATCTCTCGCATGTAAAATTCCAGGAATGGGCCAAGATCATCTCGAAATTTCTCAATGTCAGTGTTTATCTAAGTCTAAAATCCTTATTAACGCCATGAAAACACAAACATTTCGCGAGGAAATCTTGCCTCATAGAAACAACTACTTTAAGAAAAGCCTGATCATGTTTGACCATCATCTAAAAGAAGTACAGTTGGATTTTCTTCGTATCCATGTAACAATGTAGAATTTTTTTTTTTTTTTGGAGATAGGGTTGGAAATTTTGTTTTATACTTAGAACAAAAGGATTTCTGTCCATGTGATCTGGATTTTGGGCTTTCTCTCCTTCCTACGGGCACCAGTACATAGTTCACTCAATGCTGCTTTTGCCGTTTTTGTTCCCTAACAGTGACCACACGGACACACACGTCGTTCCCACGGCACATACTCTGGACAACTTTAATGTTCTACTAGGCTGAAAGTGCCACTGTTCTCTTTGTTCTGCAGAGAGTAGTTAAGACAACAGCAGCAAACTCTTCTCTAGCGCTCAGCACACACCCGGCCATGTTCTAAGTGCTTTAAATGTGTTAACTGAATCCTTGAAATGATCCTATGAAGCAGGTAGGATTATTCCTATTTTAAAGATGGGGCAACTGAAGCCCCAAGAGGTGGAGTAATGTGAGTGGCAGTGCCAAGACTCAAGCCAAGAGGACCTGCTCCTGCATCCCCCTCTTAATTGTCAGCTATCAGCGTGGAAGGTGCAGCGCGAAACCAAACATGATGAGTGAGGATTGCTGACTACAACCACCACTTTATGAGCAGGATTTGAATTTTTTAAAAAATATTTTATGGGCAGGGAGTGGTGGCTCACACCTGTAATCTGGGCACCTTGAGAGGCCAAGGCAGGAGGATCGCTTGAGCCCAGGAGTTCAAGAACAGCCTGGGCAACACAGGGAGATCCTATCTCTACAAAAAATTTAAAAATTAGCCAGCCATGGTGGCATGTGCCTGTAGTCCCAGCTACTCAGGAGACAAAAGGAAGGAGAATGGCTTGAGCCCAGGAATTTGAGGTTACAGTGAGCTATGATCACCTCAATGCAGTCTAGTCTGAGTGACAGAGTAAGACTCTATCTCAAGAAAAAAAAAATGGTATAACAAGAGGCAGATTATAGTCAAAGAAAAAGGTACCTTAAAAGAGGCATATTTTAAGAACTGTGGAAGCAGCAGACAAATTCAAAATCAGATAAGATTTTTTTCCCTGAAATAGTTATTTTTTAAAGATTAGAAAATATTCTCTTGAGATTCAATTTTAAAAAACAACAAAGTTTGGCCTTTCTCTCTGGCGCTTAGCACACTGATTAAGCGCACCTAGCAGGAGATGCTTTTTCCTTTTGTTGGGGGCACTGCTGAATCGCGCATTTAGGGGTTGAAATCTCTTGATTTAATGTCACTGATTATTTTTCTAAGCTCAGTTTCATGCAAAGAAACGAAAAGTTAACTCCACACACACATACACACAAACACACACACGTTGAGTCATAGGCATTTCCTGTTCGAGGCAGTTTACCTGAGAGGGCAAGGTCAGGCAGATCCAAGCGCTGAGTCGCTCCTTTGCTGGCCGGCCGTGCACTGCTGTAAGTCGAATGTCTCTGTAAAAAGCACAGTGCACGCCAGCCCGGTGAGCTTGTGACGCCGAGAACGGCATAAACACAGGTGTGCATGCACGCGTGTGTGTGCACGTGCGACAGTTCTTAAGCACAGCACAATCACCGGCGGGGCTTTTAAATTATTTATTTGAATAGGTAATAAAAAGGGCAAGTAGAAAAGAAAGTCTCTCTTTCCTCCCCACTTCTTCTCCCCAAGGGTGACCATTATTAATCAGCTTTGTGGATCTCCTTCCTGGAATATTCTAAGTATGCTCAAGGATGTGTTTTAAAATACTGTTTTTCAAATGGCCGGCAGGTAGATGAGAAGACGGTCAACATCACGAATCAACAGGAAAATGCAAGCCAAAACCGCAATGCGAGACCACCTCATGCTTGTCAGGAAGGCCATTGCCAAAAACAGAAGACAACAAAGGCTGGCGAGGAGGAGGAGAAATTGAAATCCTTGTACGCTGCCGGTGGGAATGTACAATGGTGCAGCCATTATGGAAAACATACGGAAGTTCCTCAAAAAGTTAAACCTAGAACTACCATATGATCCAGCAATCCCACTTCTAGGTATTCATCCAAAAAACTGAAAACAGGATCTCAAAGAGATATCTGCACTTCCATGTTCATTGCAGCACTATTCATAAAAACCAAGAGGTGGAAACGACCTAAATGTCCATCAACAGATGAACGGATAAAGAAAAACGTGGTACATCCATACAGCGGAATATTATTTAGGCTTCAAGAGGAAGGAAGTCCTGTCACGTGTTACAACATGAATGAGCCTTGAAGACATTATGCTGAGTCAAACAGGCCTATCACAGAAGCACACATGCCGCGTGACCGCACTTCCATGCGGGTCTAACGCAGTCACACCCGCGGGAGCGGGAAGCAGAAGGGCGGCTGCCGGGGGACGGGGAGCGATGGGCAGCTGCTCAGTACGGAGTCTCGGCCGTGCGAGGCCTGCCGTGCCATGTTGTGCTCAGAGCTGCCACCACTGTGTTGTACACTTAAAGATTTGCTAAGAGGGTAGATTTCATGTTACGTGTTTACCACACTAAAAAAAAGCATTTCAGAATGCAAGTGAGTATGACATTAAAAGACAAACTTTAAAAATAATCCTGTTTTTATAAAAACACAAAAGTTCACATTATTTTGCATACTATTTTGCTTTTTTCACTTAATGTATCTTGGAGGACATTGCAGTACCCGCCATGTGACAGCTTCACATGAGGCCACACGACACAGAGGCAAGCACGTGGCTCTGAAGCCAGACTGCCACCTCCCAGCTGTGTGACTCTGGGCTGCTTAACTCTCGGTGCTTTCTTTTCTGTATCTGTTAGGTATGAAATGTCAGCAATACCAATGGTGCCTTCCCCAGAGGGTTGTAGAGAGGATTAAATGAGTTAAAGCCATTTAGAACAGTCAAAACAGAGTCTGGCCTCTAATAATACTGGCATTGGTGCTGATGTTGGCATCAGTGTTAGGGACAACGCTGTCTGTGCCCATGTAAGAGCAAGGCCATTTGGGGCTTTCTGGAGTGTTCTTTCTTTTAGAGGCCCTACTCCACATCACATTAAGCTCGATACAAGGTACTCACATCCTCACATAAATACAATTGTTGTGGTACACAATTTTCAAAAGTATTTTTCAATCTTGCTTTTCAAGTTATTTAGCTGAATAGAAGTGACAATATAGGGCATCCTTGTCCCATTTGTAGTCTTGTGGGAAAGCATCTAAGCATGATGTCTGCTGTAGATACATAATAGAGACCTTCATCAGATTAGGGAATTGCCCTTTTATTCCTAGTTTTCTAAGAATTTTCATCAAAGAAAGGTGTTTATCAAATACATCTTCCTGCCATCTACTGGGACCATGTGCTTTTTCTACCTTTGTTAATGTGGTTAATTACTCTGATTTGTTTTTAATAGTGAAAATAAACTAGAAAATAGTGAGAATAAACCTGACTTGATGTGATCGTTTTCATGTATCTCTGAATTTGGTTTGCGATGATTTTGTTCAGTATTTCTGCATGGAGGTTCATAAGAGAGATTGACCTTTTTACTTTTTTGTGTTTTTTTAATGTCCTTGCCATAATTAGTTAAGTCTTTTTCTAAGCTCTGTATGAATTTATGTAAGACTGATGTTATTTCATCCTTAAATGTTTGGGAAGCTTCACGTTGAAGCCATCTGGGCCTGGCATTTCCTTTGAGGAAAAGATTTAAATTATAGACCACTGAGGTTTTTCTACTACTTTTTCTTATGTCAGTTTAGTAAGTTATGTTTTTCTAAGATTTTGACCATTTCATTAACATTAATTAATTAGCATGAAGTAGTAATTTATAAATATCTTATCATTGCTTTAATGACTATGGGGCTAGGTGCTCACTCTAGGAGGCTGAGGCTGGATGATCACTTGAGCTCAGGAGTTTGAGTGTCGCCTGAGCAAGAGTGAGACCCCATCTCTACAAAAATAGAGATTAAACAGGCGTGGTGGTGTGTGTCTCCAGTCCCAGCTACTCAGGAGGCTGAGACTGGAGGATCATTTGAGCCCAGGAGTTTGAGGTTGCCATGAGCTATGGTGACACCACTGCCCAGGCAACAGAGCGAGACTCTGTCTCAAAAAAAAAAAAAAAAATGACTATAGGATCTTAAGTGATGCTCCCCTTTCAAAATTCCTGATACAGGTAATTTATGCCTTTTCTTTTCTTTGTAGCAGTCTTGCCAAAGGTTCATCAACTTTAATAGTCTTTAAAAGAACAAACTTCACACAGAACCTCTTTTAATAGTCTCTTCGCTATCAGTATGCTAGTTAAAAAATCTTTTCTTATTTGACTGAAAGTATCTTTCTTTTGTGTTCACCTCTGAAGGGTGTTTTCCCCAGGGACAGCTCTCCAGGAAAGCAGTCACGTCTTTCAGCACTTCCCAGTGCCACCGCGCTGCCGTCTGGCTCCCTTCGTCATGGCTGAGAAGGCCGCTGTCAGCTTTGCTCTCGCTCCCTGACATCAAGGTGTCTTTTTTCCCTCTGGGTGTTTTTAGAATGCTTTCTCTTTCATTTCCAGAAGTTTTAACCTCACGTGTCTATGTGTGATTTTCTGTGTACTTATCTTGCTTGGGGTTTGTACTGTTTCTTGAATCTGGGGCTTGACACCTTTTATCCGTTTGGGGAATTCTTGGACATTATCTCTTCCAAATTGCTTCTGCCCTGTCTTTTTTCCCCCACTCTGGGGGACTCCAATTACACACTAGATCTTTTCACTCCATCCCATGTGTCTCTTATGTCCTTTTCTCCATTTCCTATCCTTCTTTTTCTCTGTGTTTCGGTTTAGGTATTTCTACTCTAAGAGAGGCTTAAAGAACTGAAGACAGGTCAGTAGAAACATCTACAGTTAAACTTTGTTGAGTCTTTAATTCAGGTACTTTATTTTTAAGTTACAGAATTTCTAATGGATTCTTTTTTTATAGATTGTGGTTTTCTGATGAAATTCTCCACCTTGTCATTTATTTTCTTGAATGAATTAATCTCAGTTGTTTTAAAGTCCACAACTAATAATATCAAATCTGGACCTCCTGTGTCTGTTTCTATTGCCTATATTTTTATCTTGGTTTTTCATCATTTGGTATTTTCTAGTTGTATGCCTGGTTTTGTTTTTGTTTTTGTTTTTGTTTTCCTACACGATACTGTATTTGAAAAAATGTGGATATAATTTGAGATTCTAGATGATGCAATCTTCCTCCAGAGAGTGTTAGTTCTGCTTCTAGAAGGTAGTTAAAATAGGGGAAGATCACCTAAATCCAAATCCAAGTTTCTATGGGTTTTAAGACTAAACAAATAAAAGGCTTCTTAAAGATATTAATGGATAATATTTTAATAATCTAATAGCTAGAAAGACATTTTAAAGCAGGAAACAAAAACCCTTAAAGTTATAAAGGAAAACACTGAACACAAAAATGTAAAATTTCTCTTAAGTAAAATATAACTATAAACGAAGTTAAAAGATAACAGAGAAAATATAATACATATGAAAATAAAGTTAAAAAGCATAATATATCAAGATGTCTTACAAATACGAACAAGACTAACATCTCAAAAGAAAAATACGCAAAGTATATAAGTGTTCATAAACACACAAAAGATACATAAATGTCCTATGAACACATTAAGGAGTGCTCAACCTTACCGAAGAACAAAGTAAAACAAGATACCATTGTTTTACAAGATATCAATTCAATCCTCAACGTTTATAAACAGTGTCGAGCTTCTGGGAAAATAGCATTTTATATACTGTGAGTGGAAGTATAAATTGAAGGGCAATGTGTCTATCAAGTTTTTCAACATTCCAGGACACAGCAAATCCATCTCCCTTTTCTAGGAATCAGTTTGTGGTAGATCTCAGGACTGGCTCACTCAACTCCATTCTGGTCTCTTTGTAGGGTGATTTACGGAATTATAAGAGCCTGGAAAGCTAAAGGGTATAATTTGCCAAACTCCCTTAAAGCTTGGTTCATCAAGTGACCTAGCTTCCACCAAACAGGCCCACTCTCAGAAGATCTGGAAGGTGCATGGGAGTATAAGGCCACCATTCTGCAGCTTCTACTGGTAAAAGTACTGTGAAGGCACTTGCTCCTCTGTGACCGGGAAGTAGAGGTTCTGGTGTCTGTTCCATGGCTTTCTGGTAATATGAGGCAGGCACAGAGCATGCACTCTGCTGGCATGGACTGTACGTGTTGCAGTGTGGACCTGAAGCCGATCCTAGATCTTGACAGAAGTGGTAGTCCTAGGCTAACAGCTAGAGAAAATCTCCCTGATTCTTGTGGAAATAAAAGCTCCTCAATGAGCCAACTTTGAGACGTTCTGGGAACCTTTCCTGGAAGTTCTGTGCATACTAGAGCCTTTTCCTCCAGCCCTTCCAGTACCAAATCCCCTCTATTAAATTCCTTTCTGCTTAACTCCAGTAATTTTTGATATTTGCAAATGAATCTCGATACACCCTTATACAGAAATAGGATCTTAAGTGGTCAAAAATGTGTACAAGGATCTTCACTGTATTGTTTTTGTAATAAGTTAAATCCAAAACAACTAACTGTCCATCAACAGAAGAGTGGCTAAATAAATCACCACACATAATGTAGCCTTTAAAAAATGAATTATTTCTCCAACTATTGACATTTAATGATGTCTCTAAATATTCTTTCATTCCTTCAACAAATATTTATTGAGCTTCTACCATGTTATGACAATGTGCCAGCCACTGTTCTAGACAAGAGATATAACAGCAAGCAAAATAAACAAAAATCCCTGCCCTCACAGAGCTTACATTACAATGATAAAGTGTCAGAATAATGTGCAGTGTAATCCAATTTACAAAACAGACACAGACACTCTCTATACACACACACACACACACACACACACACGCATAAATACGTGTAAAGAAAAACATCTAGAGGGATACACAACAAACCACAAGCAGTGGTTCTTTCTGTGGCTTGTCTACTACCTGCATCGGAGAGACAGCAGCAGCTGGAGCGGTCCTCACTGGTATTCCACTTAGGAGGCTTCTGGGGGTCTTATGAACAGCAATATTCTGTCCAGTTCCACCTGCCAAGAAAGGAGATGGTAACATTCATATATTGTTCCAGTTCAAAATAGCAAATAATAATTCTTGATTTGTTGTTACTTTTTTGGTGACTTAAAAAGTGTCCCATAATGTTTAGTATAACATTTAGTCTATTATCCTTTTCTACTCTGGACTAGAGTTGAATTGGGGAAATGAGAGGGAAGGAGTTAGCTGATTGAGGGTAAGTCTTAGATACAGGATAACCGAGAAAACAGAAAATGTATATGTAATGAAGTACCTACAAGAAGAAGAAACAGGAAAGTTCTTGTACAAACTATTACAGTTAATTCATTTCCCATCTCCACAGACTGACTGGGCTTTCATATCTTTCCATATGTGCAGTCTAATCTTAATCTAATTTAGCTGCAATTATTTCAGCAGAGACAACCAGGTACATTCTAGGATTAACTTTTACTACAGTCTTCTGATACAATGGCATATTTGTTGTGGTCAAGGTAATAAAGACATTGTTACTTGGATGCACACCCTGTTTCTCCTATTTACTATATTTGTGTGTGTACAGTATATGTATAAAGTACGGATGTGCATTTTTCTCATATATGTAGATAAGCACAACTGAAGGGGAACTGTGAGTCAGCCAGACATTTCCAGCAAAGGCTGGGGCTGCACCAAGATCAGGAGTTGACAGATCAGCACAGGTGGTCACATACAGGACCAGGTGGAAAACAGTCTAGCAGCAGGTTGCAAGATGGGGATGGCCAGAGGTCCCAACAGGAGGGCCTGATGCACAGGATTGATGCCTCATTTCCTAGGAGACGAGGCCTCTGGTGACCCTGATAATTCCTGACATGGGAAGAAGGCAAACAGTAGTGACCAGAATTTAATGTCCGTAAGAGGAGGGAAAGGAAGGTGGCAAGGAACTGGAGTGGGGGAGGAGGTGGAGAGAAAGAGGTGGCTGTGTTTGCATCATCTGTGAGCCAGACTCTCTCTCGTTGCCTCCCTGGAGCCTCAGCCAGGGCCCTGCACACTGTGGCTGCACATGGTATGATCAAGAGAGAGCCCTGGTGGTTCTGTCAACTTGGGGCCAGTGTGGAGTAGAGATAGGCCTGATACGTCAGGCCTGGTTTGAATCTGGAGCTTTGCTTACAGAAAACAATGAGTAAATACCTGGGTGGCCCAAGTCAAATGACTTGATGAGTGACTTAACAGTGGCTGCAGACTCTGCAGGCGCTGGAGGGGTTCTGCTAACATAGACGCTGTGCCACCGGCCAGGAGCATCGACCTCGGAGGACTCTGGCTCTGCATCCACAGGTCTGCACAGTAAAGAACAAATCAGACTGAAAAGGTGGAGGATGGGGAAAAGACACACATGGAAACAGAACTGATGTGGAGAAGATAAACAAAGCTGGAAGGAGAATCCTAAATTTAAAATCCTGTTTTCTGTATCAGCTTTGCATCTTTAGGAAATAACATAGGTATTGCTCTCAATTTTTAAGAGATTGTTTAAAGAAAATAGCCAGAAATAATGTTTTTATATGTAGAGTAATTAGACATTGGCTCTAAATAAAAAGTATGTGTGGCTATTCTGTAGATTGTAAAAAAATATGTTAGTTATCATAAATACTAGCTTACTATCAATGGTAGGTACAATGGATTGGTCTGTCAAGATGTGCCCCAAACCCCCATGTAGCATACAGAGGTTAGAAAGATGAAATCTCAGGACCCTCCTGCAGCTAGAACTTCAGACATGATAGCTCCACCAATCAGAAAGACTTGGGCAAGATCTGGAGTGGGCCCCGAGTCAGGGGAAGAGAGGCAGGGCACAGGGCAGCCACTGTGCCGATAGAGAGATGGGATGCTTCTGGTGCTGGTAACTGCAGTGGTAGCTTTCCAACTGGACCAACAGCTTCCTGATTCTAAGGCTTCTGTCCTGGTGGAGGCAGCAGGTTCCCTGGTGCTCCAGTTCTATGTTGGGACTTTGGGAGCTGTTCCTGGAAGTTCAGCCCTGCCAACAATTCTTCAAGTCATTTAACACCTTTCCACCTAAGCCAACGGAGTGTGATCTATTAGAGACAACAGAATCCTGACTGACATACTCTTTGCCCTCTACGAGTAAGAATGATGACAGCACTGTAAAATAACATCGCGATTCTGCATAAGGCGAAGCCTTTACTCTCACCCAATTTTCCTGGTATGTTCTTCATGCTTTGCTTTTGTTGTTTTAAATGCAGCCCCTAAACGTAAAACAGCTATTTCTTCTGAGATGTAACTAAAGAAAGAGTGAACTATTAGATGCTATAGGGAAAACCAGAATATTAGACTTATTGAAAGGTGGTATGTTTGTATAGAGTTGTATTTACAAAAGTACAGTTTACATGGTTTCTAAATTCAAGCACAGACTCATAGAAAGTCTTTTAGGATAGATCATCTGACTCCATCCTCTCATGTATGGCTTCCTCATCTAGGGGACTTTAGCATGACATTTAATCTCCCTGTGAATGAGCCAAGATGAGAACTCCCAATCTTCTGATTGCTAAATCACTATTCTTTTCATTGTATCATATTGCCATAGCTGTTTTGCAAGATGACTAATTTATGAGAACAGTTCAAACAGAATGTTTCTGGAAGTATATTTTAATAAGGTCAGTGGAAGTTTAAAATATTTATTTACTGATCTTTTTGAAATTAATCTAGCTACTCATAAGCTTCCGTGATTGAATTTACTTGTCCTTAATTTTCCAAGCTTTCTTCTCTTGCTGTGATCAACGTGAATAGAAGAAATTTAAGTGAAACAGAACTTAAAAACACTTAAGCCACCCTGCTCTACACTCTTGACCCCACAACCCCTTGGTGTAAATGGAAATAAAACCAGTAAGCTGGAAACTTCTTTGGAAGAAACTATCAGGCATTTCAGAAATTGCAGAGGGATGGGTTTAAAAAAATTATTTTAAAGCTTTATGGAAAGGAATTGGTTTTCATATGTTCCCCTTTGTGTTATACACAGTATGAAGTATGAGATCAGGTGGTAACATGCAGAAACAGAATGAACCAGGTTAGGTCTGAGCAGAAAAAAAAAATCTCCTACTTCTGTCCCAGCCATTCTCAGGAAGGTCAACAACAAACAGGGTGGGCCACCTTCTCACCCGCCCATTTACACGACTGGGCACTAAAGGGCCTCCACGGAAGATCATTTTAAAGAACTCATTTTCATTTCATTCTTTGATAATTTAGTAAGAATAAAATGGAGAATCCTACATTCTGCAGAGGCATTCCTTTCAGTTATGTAAGTTTCTTCATGATTCAAAATATCAAATGATAAATAGACTCACTTAGACTTCATAGGAAAATAGCAAGGCCACAGAATCAATTTCCAGTGTTCCCGCCTTCAGATATCCAAAGACAACACTTCAAACAATCAGTCTGCTTGGCTAGAATAATCACAGTCAGTAGGACAAAACACTGCATTATTAAGCAGATTAGAGAAATACCCGCTAAAAACCCACCATATTACATAACAGCGATTAGAGTGTGTGCATAGCAGGGATTCACAAAACAAAGCCTGAATTGAAAAACCATAGAAAACAGTGATTAAGAATACTATTGGTTTTATCAGTATGTACTTTAATCCCAAATAAGCTTGAAATTCCTTGCACCAGCCTGCCTTCGAATTGTTTGGGATCAACCAGTAACAGCCCCAGCAATAAATGAAGTATTACATTTACTCTGTTTCAATGAATAAAAACTCTGTATTCTACAAAGGATATTAAGAAATATTTACACACACAGCCAGGTATATCTTAGCAAATTCACTGAATAAGAGAAAAATTGCAAGGTACCACCACTGGCTAAATATTTGTTCAAGTCTAGCTGTCACCTCTAAGGCTGATGTTAGGTTCTAAAGTCAAATTTTAAAATAAAAATGACACATATAGTCAAATAAGCCTTGAAAATCCCTTAAGTTACCCAAAGTACAGCTTACATGGTTTTGTAAATACAACGATATACAAACACACCATCTTTCCATAAGTCTAACCTATCAGTTTTCCCTACAGCATTTATTTTTTATAATTTTTAGGGGAAATTCTTTATAAAATTTTATTTAAGATCTCATGTCCTTATTAAAGAAGTGCATTACATCAAGATTAGAAAAAAGATACTTTTTTTTGTACGAGGACTACTCACCTACTCATCTATTTTACCCCATGATTCATTTCCTACCCTAACATAAATGACAAAACATTTTTTCTTTCTTCCTTTACTCCCTCCTGCTTTGAAAGGGCAACTGCTGTGAGGGATATCGTAACGGAATGTGTGCCAATCCTTCCCCACCAGGAGCGCAGCAGCTTCCCAGTGGCTGGACTTAGCCACCGGCATGCCTTTGGCCCTGAGCCTGAAGGTCACTAAACCCTGAACTTGCAATCTCTCTCCCTGGGTTCCTCTTTTACTCACAAACTCTACTTTAAAACAACCTTAAATTTTAAGCACTCAAGAATTGCTTAAGAAATGATTAAGGGATCTAAAATTAATTTACTACTTTAATTACCTTAGCAATTATTTCTGTATAAGAATCTCAAAGTTAATAAAAATTATATAGATGGAAAATGACCCCATACTAAGGGGATGAATTCTAAAGCAAATATATTTTATAGCCTTGTCTCAAAATAAGCAATCCTACAAAATACAAAATGTTAAGAATGCAACTTACACAGCAAAAATGATTTGATCTGTTTTCAGTATGAAAATACTTTGAATTTCTTTACTGCAGGTACTATGGCATCCAAGTCATCGACTTCTGAGATTTCAAGTAGATCAATAGTAAATGCCTGAAAGTCTGGGGAAAATTCCTCATGTTCTTCCAATTTGTTGATAATGCTTCGGAGGTCTTCAGGTCCCAGTACCTGCTTAACCTGCTCATCCACATCCTCATTAATCAGCCTATACAATTTTCCAACTGTGCTTACCAGCACACACAATGAGGATGCAGCATCTAACTCTAAGAGTTCTTGGAGGTTCTCACAGCACCGTTCATCTCTCCAAGCCTAGTATAAACTTCATTCATTCGGGGATAGACTCCATTTAAGAAGGCACATCAAATAATTTTTGGAAGTGAGAGATAATAGCTTGCAACATTTGAAAGTTTGGCATATTGCTGTCCTCCTTATTTTCAACTTCTTATAACATGGTATCTACAATAAACAACAAATCTTCAACTTTGATACCTTCGTTTTCATCCTGCTTCTTTAAATTATGCCAAGGCATCAGTTCTGCAGATAGCATTTTCAAATCCTTGAGGCTGGGAGCGGTGGCTGCCGGTAATCCCAGCACTCTGGGAGGCCGAGGTGGGAGGGCCTACAGCATTTAACAGTTTGTGCTTTCTTTAGTTGCGTCTCAGATGAAATAGGTGCTTTATGTTTAGGGGCCACATGTAAAACGATAAAAACAAAGCAATTTTCGACCTGTTCCCAGCATACAAAACTATACCAATAACTATCAAAATAAATGTGTATATCTCCACTGTATATGTCAGTACCATGTGTCTTAAATTATCTGATTTAATTTTCCACAAAACCCCCGAATGCTATTATGCCTTATTTCATAGAGGAAAATTTGACAAAGCTCACATGGCCTGTAAATGGTGACTCTGAGATGTAAATCCAGCTCTGTTCGGCCACAGCTTTCTACAAGGCATGAGTGTTCTGCGAGAGGCACACAAAGGCTCTAAAAAAAAATTGCGGATGGTATTTCTTAAAATTTATTTTAAATATATTTAAGAAAAAATACTACCAACATTTATTTCAGTGTTCCTATTCTCACGCAATAACCTGCTCTCACGAGGTGGCAATGCCTACGAGAGAACGACAGCCGGCGGCCGCAGGGCGGCGGCAGCGCACCCGGACCGAGCGGCACTCCACGGCCACAGCGCGGCGCGTGTCCCCCCTCGCCGGCCGCCGGCCTCGCTCGCACGGCTTCTTATGATTTAAATGTATCGATACACACGTCTGTAATGATTTTTTCCTTTAAAAATTTTATTTAATCTAATTTGTTGGTTTCCTTGTTTGGTTACAGAATAGAGTCTTCAAGTGTTGGTGCTTACCTACAGCATTTACTTCATCAAGGCATACTTCGTGTCGTCATCTATTTTGATCCAAGCCCAAGTGAACTCTTGTACATAATAATTTTCAAAGTATTCAAAGCTTAACTCTTTTTGAGAAATGTCGCAATGTTCCACTGCTTTCACAACGGACAGATTAATATTTGTAAAGAGGACAGGTCACATCAACCACAGGCTTGGACCTGGCCGAAGCCCGCTCCAGGCTCAACTCCTGTGACTCCCCCCACCTAGCTTTCTGAATGCACGCCCAACTATCGACAGTTGCGTTCCTTCTTTTTTTCCTTTTTAAAACTTTTAAATCTTTAAAAATTTTTAATTATTATGGGTACATAATAGTTGTATATTTTTATAAGTACATGTGATGCTTCGATACAGACATACAATGTGAATTAATCGAATCAGGGCAGTGGGGGTAGTTTTGCTCCTTTCATGTCCTGCCTCTGTGCCTTTGCTTATTCTGTGCCCTTACCCGGAATGTAATTTTCTCCAAATACTTATTGTTTTGCACAAAACGAATCTAAAAGGAGTTTGTCACTCTAATGTGAGACAGAAATTATGAAGCACTCTCTCACGTGTCAAACAGTACCTTCTGAATTTCACTTTCGAATTTCAATATAAGCACATATAACAACACAACAAATAGGATGTCAGTTTGAACATAAGCATTTTAATCTACGAATCCCAACAAAAATAATTAAAGAAACAAATGGTAAAAATCTTGTAGCCAGGGATCATCTACATGGCTTAGACTTTGAAGAATTTCTGCTACACAGAGAGTAAGTGGGAGAAAATGGAAAGAAAATACCAAGAACTTTCCCCAGTTCCCTTCCAGAGAAAAGGGAGACATGGGAAAAGCAAGGCTAATGTTCCCCAGACAGCGGGCCGGGCTGGGGAGGGGCACGCAGGACATTCTCACAAAGGATCGGGGTTGTGGAGATTTGACGTCCGAGGTGGCCAAAGATGGGTCATCCAGGCACAAAGGGCAGCAGGGACAAGGGCAGGTCAGGAAGACCCGCAGCAAGTACCGAAAATGGACGACTGACCCAGCAAAGGTGGACCAGAAAGCCAGCTCTGCGTTTCAGTCTCACCAAACAGAGAGCAACTGGAAACAGATGAGTTCCCCCCGCTACTCCTCTGTACTCCATTTGAGCCTCTGTGTCTCCCAGTATGTAACATGAATTTACCCTAAAGGGCCGCCCCCTAGTTTAAGACATCAGAAGATTCTAGGCATTGCTAGGCAGAGTGAGTGTGTCTGAGTAGAATTTGCGGACACTGACTTTGGGCAAATGTCAGGCCCTGACACTCTGATCTGGTTAAGCAAGAGCAAGTGATGAGCAGAAACATGCCCTGAACTATGAAAATGTTTCTTAACATAAAATGAAGAGAACAGCTGCACTCAAGAGAGAACAGACATTTGTAAATTTATGACAGGAAACAGAAGAATTTAGACACAGGATAGCATCTACCTTAAAATTCAATAAAATAAGAAAAAATATATGAAAGATGACAGTTTAAAGACTGGGTTTAAAAAATAATATAAGCAATCTAATAACCCCATTAAAAATAGTGTAAAGTAGAACTAACTCAAAAGAAAAAGAAATGAAGGCACAGTTGGGGAAAGTCTCTCTGAATCTAGATGAAATAAATAACGTAAAGACAAGATTTCAGTTCAGTGGGAAAAGGATGGTTTTGGTAAGAAATGCTGCTAGTTTCACCGGCTATCCATCTGGAAGAAACAGAGCCACATCTAAAAGAAAAAACATGGACATTCTAGTGCAGCAATCATACTTTTAGGGACCCATCCTACAAAAATAAAAACACAACTATCTAAGACTACATGAATAAGGACTGTTATTATAGCATTATTTGTAAAGAAAAAAACTAGAAAACTTAACCTTGGCGTGCATTTGCAAGACGGTATCTTAATATTCTAGGGCACGGCCACTCTGCGGAACCCCACCTAGAAGGATGGCCATGACAGGGCAAGTAAAACGTGAAGGTACAGAGTACTGCAGAGAGTATCACCCCATTTTATTAAAAAAAAAAATGAACCCTACATATATTTATCCGAATAAAGAAGAATATACAGTGTTAACACTGATGGCTACACAGGGTGGCACTGAAAGGGGAGAAAGATTAATGTTTCTCTTCCTACAACACCACTTTGTTACCAGTATACCTAAGTATTACTTCATAATTAAGAAAAAAAATCAAATACATTAAATCACCAATCTATTTGTTTTTAAATTTCAGTAAGATAAATCTAGACTTCAAGGTCCATATACTATATTTTCTGATACCCTCGAGTTTTGCTTTAAAAAATTAATTTACATAAAATTAGTGTTTTTGTTCCTTGCCCTCTTGTTCTAGTAATGAAATCATTAAAAAATTATAATCATATTCCATGTCAACCTCCTATCTACAACTTTAAAAGTCCAGCTTGTTTCTACCTCACAATTCCAGTTATGTGATGTGGCTTTAAAGTTCTGAAACTACACTCATGAAATTATTTGGAGCAAAATAACATAAAGGCCCTGAAGAAACGTGGCCATGGGTTAAAAATCAAGCAACAGACTCCTCTACATAACGACACATTTATTTAGCACTTCATAAAGGCTTACAGATAAAAATGTTCAACAGCGCCTCGAGTAATGACAGACCAGAATACGGGATGTGAACACAGCTTGCCTTTTAAGTTGAGGTTCATTTTTCTTACTGTTTATATTTGAAAACACTCAGCAAATGAATTTTAAATATTCTAAGACTTCTCAATCTGAGGTAAAGAGCTCCCAGCATATAAACTGCAATCCTACTAGGACAATTCTGCCAAATGTCAAAATTATTTTTACAGAGAAGATTATCAATGTCTCTTCTTTCTCATACCAAGCTAAACTTTTCTAGTGATTCTCTGGTCTGCTATTCTAAAATGTCTTCCTGAGTTTAAAGAGCTTTGCTGTTCCTAATTTTCCTTTTATTAGACAGTAACTCTTGTCTTGTCCTTTGGACGACGTAGTCAGCAACCCTATGCTACACATACTGTGAACTCGTTCCTCGCATGACGCCTGCAGTGGGCTTCCGTCTGACGGAGGTTGCTGAATTGGACACAGATCTTCACAAACATGTGTACTTCCAAAAGTTTAAAATCACACTTTCACTTCTGGATCACTCTGAATTGCATACTTCTGCATTAAAAGCCTTTAAGTTTCCAGGGTAAATTTTATTCATGAGGCTTTTGTTGTAGTTGTTCCTTAGTTTTCAATTTGATTTCGATTAGCACTGTCACCATGCATACTTATCAGGTTTAACTACGTCCTGTATTATCAACCAAACATCTATTTATGCTTAGCCCGCCAAGGATTCTGGAGATCAAACCACAGCTTAGTGGCGGCTTCCTTCAGATGAGGTAATGAAGTCAGACCCCAGCTTGAAAAGGCTCGATCGAGACAAGGGGGCAGAACATTTTAACTTCTTTGGAATAAAGCATCACGCAGACGGCTTCCTATTTCACCTTAGGGAGTGTGATTCCGAGATTATCAGATACCACACTGAAAAGGAAGCGCAGAAATGAACGCGCGGAGCAGAGCACGAGAGAGACTGCGCTCCCCAGCTCCGCGACTGCTACGCTCTCTCTTGACACTCTAGCTGCAGACACACTTTTTTCATAAGACTTGTACTTTGTTTTCTCAGAACAACTTCATTTTATTCTCCAAATGAAAGACTGATGAATCTTCTGAGAGGAAAAAAAAGAGGAAAGGATGGTCTTTGATCGTGCAGAGACTTGACTGCAAGGCCTGTGTGTGAAACAGGGAAAAGCTATAAAGAGGCAGCTCTTTGCAAAGAGGTAATTTCTCCTCCACACATCCCCCTTTCACATATTAATGGCTGTAGTTTCCGATCACGGCAAGGGCCGGGCTGTCTTTCTTCCACCGAGGGCTCTGCTAGCTGACAGAGACCGTGGAGCTGTGGAAATAGAAACGGGAGGCAGAGGCTGGTAAAGGAGGTACTGAGGGCAACATGGTCTCAGCTCACAAACACCAGACTTACCTGCTTCACGGTCCTAAAGGGAAAGCTAATAAAAGCCAATATTCAGAATAGGGCCAACATTTTTAATTCTTACTATTCTAATTTTGGGGAAGTCAAAGGTTTCCAGCCAAAGAAAATGCCAAAGACTTCAAATGCCTTTCCTAGGCTCCTTCCGCCAGAACTTCCCCAACGAAGACCTGCGCTGGTGCAGCAGGGATGTTGGGGATGATGAAACACCAGGCCCTCTGCAACCTGCGGAGAGGTGCGTGCTTCCCTCTACTGTCAAGCACGAGAACGCTTTTCTCTTATTACTACAGCCTAAAGATCCTGAAGGCCTAAGGGAAGGTTACGTCCACATGTTTCAAAGCAAGTCTGTAAAGATGGGGTCAGGGAGCCGGGAGGCAGACACAACTCTTTAGAATTATACACTATGTAGCTGATGTCACCAATGTGAATTTAAACTATGAAAACAAAAGAGCAGTACGAGAGCAAACAGATTATGCTTGCTGGAGTAAGAGGACAGGAAAGGCCCAGTTTCGGTGCTGAAGGCCAAATAAAATGGCAGAGGCCCACACAGCTGTTGTAGCTGGTAATGTGAGGTCTGCTCAGAAACTGCTTAGGAACCCCAGGGGAACGGGCCCCTCCCTGCGGGCCAGGGGTTCAGCGCCAAAGCATCTGCAGCAAGAGAGCTGGAAAAGATAACTTAGTGACCCGAGACTCTACACCTCCAACTTCCACACTTCCCCTCCCAACAGCAGCTACGGATAACTCGCTGAGCGGCTGTGAACCATTGGAGCTCAGAACAACACAAAGGCGGCACAGGCACACACGACTGACGTAGGGCCGATGCAGACATGCACACACCGAGTTAAAGCCGATCCAGCAGGGTCTGCACGCGATACACCGCCATGCTGCTCACTTCCGGGAGGGGACAGTGCAAGAACCGGCGGTAGGAGCTAAGCACGTGGGAATATTAAGACACTCTATTTCAGAAACCAGTAGAGTTAATTAGGCAGAGATATTAAGTGCTTTTAGTGATCTCTTTTTAAGATGTTTTCCATGGATGCTTACTGGTGTTATATGATAAACACAGTTAAGAATCAGATAAGTGGCCGGGCGTGGTGGCTCACGCCTGTAATCCTAGCACTCTGGGAGGCTGAGGCGGGTGGACTGCTCGAGGTCGGGAGTTCGAGACCAGCCTGAACAAGACCCATCTCTACTAAAAAATAGAAAGAAATGATCTGGACAACTGAAAAAAAAAAAAAAATATATATATATATATATATATATATATATATATATAAAATTAGCCGGGCATGGTGGCACGGCCTGTAGTCCCAGCTACTCGGGAGGCTGAGGCAGGAGGATCGCCTGAGCCCAGGACTTTGAGGTTGCTGTGAGCTAGGCTGACACCATGGCACTCTAGCCCGGGCAACAGAGCAAGACTCTGTCTCAAAAAAATAAATAAATAAATAAATAATATATATATATAAAAAAAAAGAATCAGATAAGTTACCCTACAAGTAATGGCATTTACTGTTTCAGAACAAGAGAAATAAATGTAGAGGTCTCTCCCTGCTACTTCTTGAGAAGCCTGTGTCATGTGCTGCTCACCAACAATGTCTTTCATCAGAAAGGCTGCATGGGGCCCACCAAAGCTTTATGTTGAACTGCCTGTGTTTTCCCTATATCTGCCAGGCTCCAGGACTCAACTTTTCAGGATAAAGATCTGATGTTTTAATTTCAATACAAGTTTTCATTTCAAAGCCTTTCTCTTAACTGTTCAAAACTGGAAGAAGCCAGAGTTGAGACAGTTATTCACTATCCTTTCATCCGTTAATTTATATGTGTCCAGCAAAACACACCACTTCTGAGTCCAAAAAAAACCACATCAGCTTGTTCAAATTTCTGGAAGAGAACGACCAGGCCTAGGAGCCACAGCTAAGACACGGAGACGCCTGCATCAGAGAGGGTCAAAGGATGGTGCCAGCAAGATGGGAAGGCTGGCGCCCAAGTTCCTGACCCTCCCATGAAGGAAGGGCTGGCTGACCAACTAGTCTTAGAGAATGACAGAGCTTAAAGGTACCTTGAAAACTACCTACTCTTACCTCCTCCTTTAACAGAGGAAAGAGGCAGGGCTGGGAAGGAGACATTGCCAGTGCCGGCACAGATAAAACTACAGCCCTCTTTCCCCGCGGATCTTAATGTCAGTTATTCTGACTCTGAAGTAAAAACATCTTTGAAAACATAACAGGACTGAAGATCATTAATGAGTTAAATAACATTCCACTCTGTTTTAGTTATTGAGTTCTGGGTAATAAATGATAATTTGCATTCCTACCCAGGCAATTCATTTGCCACCTATGTGACTGTAACAATCCCTCGAATGCCCATTTATGCGAAGTGAGAACAGGGACCAGTTCATCCTAGGTCACAATCAAGGTGCTTTTCGGATGCTCTTACCTTCTCTCAGTTGTACTTGGAGGACCTCATCAGAGAATGTTCTGCAAGTTCTTTGGCTGTGGCTGAACCAATGAAAGACTTTTGAGTTCTTAGTAGATGACTGTCTAAGTCAAATTGAGTTTCAGTCAAGAACTCATTCAGCCAAGAGGAAAACACTAGGTGGCTTCCGGAGCTTTGAGGGTATGAGTTGGTTTCAGTTCTTGCTCATGTGGTAGGTTCAGGAAGTAGCTGAGCCATCAGAGAGTAACTTCCAAATAGTCAGCTCTTTAGAGGGGCAACTAGCCAGAAAGTGCAAAATCAGACAAGAACCTGTCACTCGCAGTTGTCTGATGTCCTGCCAAACGCAGTGACAGGTAAGAAACATTCTGACGCCTAATTTTAGTAATATACCATGTTCTCATTGGTGTCAGGTCTAAACTTTTGAAATGTTTTGTGATAAAGGATTAAACTGCTGGATTGGGGAAGTAGGTTTGCAAATCACTAGAAAATCAAAAAAGAAACATTCTGTGTTAAAGAAAAAAAAATTGATCTTAAGTTTGAAGATGTAGGATACACCATATGGAGTCCTAAACTGTCAGGATGCACATGGAGATATCCTATGAGATTAGCGTTCAACTTGTATAGTCTGGCCTGTATCTTAGAACTTGTGTAAGAAATGCAACATCTCATATGATAACCTATTCAGGGCCACCACAGAAACTCGGGACTTGTCTTTTACTATGTATTGTTAAAACAACATATATATGAAGCAATACGAGTTATGACTTGGTTCCTCTTCCAAAGACATACAATACGGAAGCAAGACAAAGAGAAAAATAAACGAAAGCGGACACAAAAGCAAACCAGAATGACCTCACAATCACTTCGACAGGGAACACTATGAAATCTAGTCTTCCTATTCTCCTTCTACCTTCCCTGAAAAATCACATCCTTTGGTGGCCAGATGGTAGAGGTGTGACTATAAAATAATGATCTTAATAGTGCGCACCTGTAGTCCCAGCTACTTGGGAGGCTGAGGTGGGAGGATCACTTGAGCCCAGGAGTTCGAATCCAGCCTGGGTAATGCAGCGAGACCTCCCCCGAGTCCCATTTCAAAAAAATGCATAATAAATAAAATAATGCTCTTGATTTTCACTTTTCAAGAGGGAATTGTGGAACTAGCTACATGTCTGATTGTGATTTATCTCTAGAGGCCATTTTATATAAAAGTCACAAACAAAGAAATGCGAGATCAATTGGAACAGGATTGACAGGAGAATCAAAACAGAATTCTGAGAAGAAATCTACTCTCGTCAGTGCCTTGCAATTCATGGTAACAGAACATCGGACCCAAAGGCTCAGAAGCAAGGCAATGATCCCAAAAAAACGTGTAAAAATTAGGGCAACTGTACAGACCAACATTCAGAACCCACTAAATTGGATTTAAAAAGACTATATTTCATATTTGAGATATCTGAAAATTCAAAACAATTTGCTAACATCCAAGAATCTCAAAGTTAAGGACACTGATTCTTGATTGGAGAAAGGTAACATTGCATTAGGTAAAGCCTAAAATATTGTTCATAATCTTGTCTATAAACTACTTAAATTTTAAATAATAATGAACTTTGAGCTTACCTTAGGAACACTTTCCTCTTAAACACTGCTGCTAAGTAGAGCTCTCTGGGCTAATACATTGTGTGGTTCTCCCTCTCAAGAGCAGAAGGGCACATCACACATCGGCGAAATGTATGCTTTCCACCCTCATCCTTTTTAATAAAATGTGTCATGTCAAGGCCTTTCTGAAATCTCCCATGGGTGTTGCATGTCCCTGGGCCAGGAGGAGAGAGTCCTTTACTTGGTGGCAATTCCCCTTGGCAGGGGACCTACGCAGAGTGCTGCATTAACATGTATTAGTGTGCGATCCCCTACGCTAATAAATACCAAGATTTAATGAGCATCCTAGATATGACTTGTAGTCTTTAAACCTAGGAGGACACTTGGCTGGAACTTGCCCTACATACATAAGTGAAGAGTTTGGCATCACCTTATGCTAGAGAATGCAGTGGCTGAGCCCTGGACGGAATGTTCCCAGTGGGGTAGTGGTGGCAGAGCGATCCTTGAAAAGGGGTACAGAATCTGGCACAGAGAGACACAAAGCGTCCCATCCCACCAGGAAGCCCATGCACAGTGATTAAGTGAGAAGCCAAGTGCGAGCTTGGTGCCCATCGGACTCACGGAGGGCCAGCCCACTGGCCACCAACCTGCTGTGGCCCTGCATGTCCCCCAGCTCCTTCTGCAGCCTGGCGTTCTTCTCCTCCTCCTCCAGCAGCCTCCTCTTCACGGTGCGCAGCTCCTGCTGGGCCTCACACTTGATGTCGTTGGCTACCACCACCGCCGTCTGCAAGTCCGCCTGGAACCGCCTCCACTCCTCCGTCTCCTCCTGAAAACGCGGAGCCCACCCCTGCATCAGGCGCCTGCCGGCCGCCACCCAGAAGGACGGCCAGCAGTGCTCGGACAGGCTCTGCTCCAACAGCATGTCCCGACAGGAGAGGGCACAGGTGGGGATCCCCCTTCACGCTGTCGGGGTTCTCCACCCTAAAGCTGGACGACTGCTTTGATTTTACTTCCTGCCAACAAGAATTTATGGTTTAGGGCCCAAGCCACAGAAATGTTCCAAGAGAAAGCAGGGCTGAGAGAGAGTAACCCAGACCTAAGAGGGGCAATTGACAGGAAGACGATGGCGAAGGCTCCCGCCACTGCTCTAGCGCACGTCTCACCTTTATCTGCTTCGTCAGAGCCTTCAGTTGCCTCTCCAGGTCTGACTTTTGTTCCTCCAGCTTGATTACGTTACCTGGAAATAAACAGTTCAGGAAGTATTGGAAAGTCATGACTCTTGAAAGAAGGTGAGCTAGGCAGCCAGGGGGCAGCTCCAGATGCCGCGACAGGCTTTCAAATGCATCCATTCTACTATAAATGCAATTTTTAGCACCTTACAGACAGGGAGCTGGAAGTAGGAGGTTCCTCCAATAAATGGTGTGTATTTAGGTTACAGCCTCAGAAGACAGGTTGTACAACCCTGTGGCACACGCAAAGCGGCCATGACAGCCACTAGCACACCTACCCCAGGCCTCCCCGATACACACACACAGCCATCCCGAATGTCCTTCGTGGCTGTGGGGCAGACGGCTTTCACGTAACAGAGGACGGCTGGTTGCTACTCCTGTGACTTCTAAACCAGTTTCCAAAGTCACGGTTTTTAATCACGGTTAAGCCTCAGAACCACTTGTGACACTTTTCAGAAGCACAGATCTAGCCCCAGACGCACAGAGTCAGAATCTAGAGGGCAGACGGAATCCGGGTGTGTGTATTTCAACAGCTTCACGGGTGGCTTGACCACCTCTCCCTGCTTAAGCCCATCTTCAGCCCCTCGGTCTCCCTGCCTCTGATTCTCTCCATACCAGAGCATTTAAATTTATATCTGATCATGTCAATCCCTGAGTTAAAATTCCTCAATGGCTCTTCCTGCTCCAACCCAGGGCAACAGGTGTCTCTTAAGGATGTGAATCAGAATCACCAGAGGAGGCTTAAAACAAATGCTTATAGGCAGGTCCTGCCCCTGTAGACCTCGTTCAGCATGTGGGACCTGAGAGCTTGTGTCTGGGGTCAACGCTGCAGAGTAAGAAAACACTCCACTTCTTTTTACTTTTCCGTCCATTTCTCTCAAGGCTTTTATGGGAAGGAGTGATTGGTCTAGGGCTGGATTTGTGTGTCCCTGGGTCTCCTAGCAAAAAGATATCTTAATACCTTAATATCCTTAACTGAAGTTTAAAAGCTTTCCAAAAGATGGCCAGCACTATTTTCACTCTTGGATATAAGATGATATAATCAGAGGGGGTGGGCCTGAAATTTGCTCTGGACATTAATTATACACTGGTTTTCTTGGTGTGTCTGTGCTGACTTTTAAGGAATTAGGGACAATACAAACGTACTCTCAACAGCAATATATCACAAAAACACAACAAAACAGAGCTTGTCTTCTTTTACTTTATTCTTTGCAGGTGTGGGGCTATGTTTGGAAATCTACACCAGTTGATGATGTCTAGGTTTTCAGTTGTGTCCTGGGAAGAGCCTGGATGACACCGACGCTGACGCCGGGGTTCTATGACTCTACTGCGCATCGTGTCTCAGGAGGAATGGAGCTGCCACTGTCGACTTTCAAGCTAACCAATTAATCAGGGTCTAGAGCACAACGAATTCTCATTATCTATGGTAGCTACATAAAGCTGCCATGCACACTCAATCAGCAAATCCTGTACTTTGCTCCTAGGGGAAATACAGGGTTAGGTTCCTGCCAGGCTCTGGCCACAACATTTTCGTCACCCAAAATGCCATTTGCGTTATCAGGTTCATCTGCCCAGGTCCTTATAGAACAAACCAGTCTCATCATCATTAGAAACCTGCTCTTCCCATTTTTCTCTTCCTGCATAGCACTGAGCAAGTATATTTAGAATTCTTCTACTTCCTCCTGATACGCAGAACCTGCCTTGCCTGCAAGGTTAACTTTTTTCACACCTTAGGGCCTTTTGAAATTTGCAGCCAGGTAGCATTAGATGAGATGGGTTTAATGTTTTCCTGACCCTCCCTGGGCAATGTGAACATACATTTCTTTGGTTTTTGGCCTCAGAACAATGCTGTCCACTACTTCTTAAAACTGGCTGTCATCTCACAAATCCATGAATGCGGCCACATTTCCATCTTTCCATAGCTTCGTCACACACTGCAGATGTCACTTAGCACTCCTCAGGGCAGCCTTCCATGCATGCATACTATCAAACTTCCTCCTCCGTCTAGACGCTCTGTCTCACCGATTCAGTAACACGGAACTCGTGCTCAGCAGTACAACAGCTCATGCCTGAATGGAGCTCATCTAACGCGTGTGTGCCCCTGTAAGGCACACCACAGCCTTCTCGTGCTGAGGGACAGCAGATGGCATTCAGCATTGTGCTGGGGGCCATTTTAAACAACAAAATCACCTAGAACAAGCACAAATATGGTACTAAATAGACCGTGAAAAAGACACACGTAGAGAGCATGAGAACTGAACCAAAAAGGCAGAGTGTCGCCGTTTGACCTCAGTTGGGAACGTGAGTGCGGGACAACCGGACTTTTTGCCTGTGTATGTCTGAAAACGACTGCAAAAGTGCTGGGAATATTGATTTCAGGGTTACAAATAAATTTTAGCAAGTTGGTGAATTCATAAATATGGAACCTGTGAATAATTAGGATCAACTGTGCATGCTGGGGAACTTCTCAGGCAACTGACTGAGCTATTTTTAGTAATGGCGAGTGTAACTAAAAGCTTTGTGCGTTAAATCCTTCCTTAACAAAAGCAAAACACATTAGATGTGATAATGTGATAAGGCTTATTTGGACAAAGCAGGCAATGTTTAATCTCTTTTAAAATTTCTTTCCTTCTTCAGAGTAAACAATGGGTTCATAAACAAGCCGTATACTGACGCCTCTTCAGTACCTAAGTGGCCGACATCCGTAAGTTATTTGATACCCTGCCATCCACGGGCCACGTGCTGGAACTGTTCTCCCCCTCGGGCCAGGAGCGCTCGTTGTCCGTCCCACTCTGCCCACCCATCATCCACATCTCTCTCTCCCTGAGATCCGCAAGACAAAACAGTGCCAATACTTGAAGACCGGATGGAGCGATTTTCTCTGAATAGCCCTCTCCTACCCTGAAGACCACCCTCGGGAAGAGTCTGTGTGAACTCTGACACGCTCACGGCTGATCTGTCCTAACACGGCCTCCAAGCGGATGGGGCTGCCGAGAGACAAGCAGCAGATTTAGGGGCTCGGGCGCCGCATCCCTAGCACATCCAGAAATCTCTTTCACGATCACCCAGTGCTGCTGACTCAATGTTCAACAGTCTTTTCTCTCTCTTCCAGTTTTCGAGTTAGTTTAAGAGATTAATTTTTCCTAAGTGTCATTCTTCCTGGGAGGTTACTGAACACTGAGAAGACTCTTCATAACGCCCAGCAAGCATGGTTAAAGACCCTTCCCCAGGCACCCCTGCGACTAACTGGCTTCTTCAGTATCTACTCACACCTGCTCCACGTTTCACCTGGGCTTGGTTTTACTTACTTTCTAACTCACTGATGAGCTGATTATTGTGCAACTTGACGGCCCGGTGCTGCTCCACCTGATCTTCCAATTCAAATATGGTTTCTTTCATGTCTTTTATCTCCGCATCGCTCGCTGACGCTTTCTCCTGCAGCTTTAGGCTGGTTCTGCTCAGCTGTTCTGCCTGATGATCACATATCTCCTTCAGGTAAGCATAGTCCTTTTCCACCTAAAATGAAAGCGAGGTTCCCTGTCAGTTTAGCAATAAAGTTCCCCGCGATGCAGCGCACCGGATGCTCTCAGCACGTGCGGGCTCTTGCCTCCTTAGCCTCAAAAACAGCCAAGGCTACGCACAGTCCGAGAAACACCACGTACGTTTCCAGACGGCCGATTCCGTGTCCTTCCTCCGAGCAGAAAGAAACGTGCACACACGTCAGTACCTGGCTCTCCCACAGCCGCGGGCAGCGCAGCGCGCCGGAGCGGCACCCCACGGGAGCGGCACCCCACCCGGAGCGGCACCCCACCCAAACGGCACCCCACCCGGAGCGGCACCCCACCCAAACGGCACCCCACCCGGAGCGGCACCCCATGGGAGGGGCACCCCACGGGCGCGGCACCCCTCCCGGAGCGCGCCCGAGCGGCCGGCCCGCTCACAGCCCTATGCAGCGGCGCCCCCTGCTGGGGAGCCGCGAGCAGCGCCCCGCGCCCCGGCCGGCCGCACACGCGGCAGAGAACACCAGCTCGGAACGCAGACGGCAGCGGGCACCACAACAGAGACGTGGCACGGCACAGTCGTTTCACCTGTTCACTTTTTATTATTAAATATTTAGATATCCAAAAACACCCAAAATAACAAGACAACCGTGCGCCTAAACAGACTTAACAATAGTTAAAATTTACCGTATATGCTAAATATTTTTACTTCTAATATTTGTTAAAGCCTCAACCTTCCCTCCCACCTCAGAAACTAATAAGCATTATCCAAAAACTAGGACGTGGTCATTCCCTGAATGTTTTTTCACGTTCACTACATAGGTATGTGTCCATGATAATACGTATTATTGTTTTGGATGTTTGAAAACTCGCACAATGATTCCACACCATACCGTGTTCTGCGCTGTCCTGTGCTGCGCTGCATGGTATGACAGGACGACACGCTCTGTGCGCCACTACCCTGTGCTGCTGGTGCTCTTGCAACTTGGTTTCAACTGTGCTGGAGATGGCTCCTTGCTGAGACACATCGTGCTAGGTCGCTACATTGCTTCATAGTATTTCACTATCTGGATATATTAATTATTTCATTATGAAAATGCTGCAATAAACATCATTGTCCCTTTTCTACAGTCTTTTAATTAACCTCACTAAATAGCTGTATATTTACCAGGTAATCTAAGCTTGATAGCTTTCTAGATTTTGGGGGTCTTCATGTTTAATAAAAATTTGTTTCCAATTACATTTCATGTGTAAAACCTGGCTGGAAGCTCTATGGGGACAGGGACTTTGCCTGCTTTATTCACGGCTGTACCCCCAGTGTTGGCACAGCGTCAGACACATAGGAGGCACTTAATATTTGACGGATGAATGTATTCATGACCAGGCAGTGGAAGGCAGTACCGCAGTGCCATTCAACTGGGACGGCACAGTAAAGAAAAAGGAAGGAGGGTCGGACAGCAGGAAGGAAGGAAATGGAGAGAGCACTGCCTGTGTTAAGGGTGGGCGTTGCTCTGTGAAACGTGTGTGTGGGCTCTGGATGGCCACGTAAGATACGTCACTGCAGGCTGCGGTGCAAAGTTTGAAAGCTCCCGAGGCATATCAAAATGGCTAAGGATGCATACTCTAGAGCCAGACTGCCAGGGCTTAAATCCCAATTCTACCAAATCAAGACTTGTATTCTTTAATCCCTCTGCCTCAGTTTCCACATCTTAACAATGCAGGCAGTTAAATGAAATAATGCACTTAGGAGATTATCGCAGTGCCTGGCACATAGCAAACACTTAATAAAAATCACTTTCCCTCATAATTGCCTTAGGACTTATGCATACAGTATTAGATAATAAAATATAGGTCCATTTGACCAAGAAAATCACAATACTGGAAAAGACCAAAAGTCTTATATATTAACCATAGCTACTTTATTAAACAGGAGATGACTTTCAAGGAGAAAAGGGGCACTGCATTTTAGATACTAGCAGGCTGATGTATGAAAGCATTTGGAAAGCAGCAACGGAAGGTGGCTTCTGAGTCTTACATCCTGGGGCAGCCCAGGGCCTTCTGCAGAGCTGGCCGGCTGCATGCTGGGGACCCTCAGGCTGAGGGCCTATCACCTGGAGTCTAGAAATATGCATGTGATTTGGCTGGGGCTACTGTGGGTCAGGAGTAAAACCCGGGACTGCAACGAGGCAACCTGAAGGCAGAGTGCCCTGAGGAAGGTCTCAGCATGCAGGTGAGGCTGCTGGCCCGCAGAGGCTCCTCCCTCCCTTCGCTTCTCCCTGCTGGGTCCTCAGGATCACAGGCACCAAATGGTGACTCAGCAGGGAGGGGAACATGTGATGGGTGTAGGTGCAGACTGTAGGGGTCAGTAAACCTCCAAATCAGTACACCATTTCAAATGCACACATCACTTCTTCTTGACGTCGAAATAATTCTCTCAAGTTTAACAAATGTATGCCAGAAACCTATTTAAAAAAAAAAAAAAAAGACAAGAAACAAAACCCAGACATCATTAAGAAGCTTCATGACTTCGTAACAGGGGCTTACTAGGTAATAACGGGCAGGTATTTTTATATTCATTTTACAGATTAACAAACGGTGAGAGGGAGAAATTAAATCATTGGAAAAGCACAATCCAGTCTATCAAGTGGCTGAGACCCAAACCCTACACTTTCATCACTGTTGGAATTCCACACTGCCTTTTGCACAGCTGGTCTTTCTGCTGGCCAGCTCCTTAGTATTTCCACTGCTTGAGTTTTTTGTTTTTTTGTTTTTTAAGAGACAGGGTCTTGCTATGTTGTCCAGGCTGGTCTCAAACTCATGGGTTCAAGTGATCCTCCCACCTCAGCCTCCCAAGTAGCAGGGACTATAAGGCACACACCACTGCACCTGGCCAGCCAGCTCCTTCGAGTTTAACTTCTCTAGTTCAAGAATTACACTATCAGACACCCAGCAATGTAATTTTCAATGTTTCCCTTTAAAAAAAATGACTTTCGTGCATTCCAAGCATCTCTCATTTTCAAAGATCAACTTTCTCTGGAAATGGGATCTGTGGAACTGCATTATAAATAGATTCCAATGAACTTCCTAGGCATGCCAGCACTTCCTGGAGAGAGGGCAGAGGAAGCCAGTCCTGATGGCAGCAGAGGCCCAGGGGATAGGCAGGGCAGCTCTAGGATCAGACGGGGCTGGAATCTAGCATGTGTCACCAGCCCCTGCTTCTCAGACACTGAACTTGGGGAAAAGACACTGTCACCAGTCAGGATCCCTGGGAAACACCTCAGGATGGAGATGTGCACGCGGGAAGTTTACTGAGGACTGCTGGGGGTCCCACACCCACAGGAGGATGAAGGAAGCAGGACCTGGGAGGAGCATCAGCGGAACTGCAAGGTTGCCACCACGAAGGCCTGGCAAGGCCATGGGGACCTCTGCACGCAGCATGACCCTCGGCACTGCCCCATGTGGAAGCAAGGGCCTGGGCCTTTATTCCATGCAGGAGATCAGCCAGCAGATGCGGCCACCTGGGAAAGGGCAGCCCCTGGGCAAGGCAGCTCCCTGCAGAGGGCAAGGCCTGGGCTGGGGGCGCTCCAGCTGGGTATGGTCAGCAGCCACTGCGCCCCAGCAGCTGGGGAGTGCTCGGTCCCGGTGCGGGGGCCGGGGTGCACCCCCACTGCAGAGTCACGGAGCACACCTGTGCTGGCAGCGCCACTCACACACCTCGACTCTCTTCTCGGGGGGGTGGACGCTGGTCCTGATGGTTCGACCACTAGATGATGTCACTGCACTGAATAAAGATCTCTGCCAGGTGCTTCCATCTATATCGCTTTCTTTAGTTAAGGATGATGAGCAAAAGTACAAAGGAAATGGAGAGATCAACTAAGAACCCAGGTCTCATCCTACACATCTGGCCATAAGAAAGAGAAGGCAGAATAAAGAGAACAAGGGAATAGGCTGGTAGTTAACCTAGCAGTATCATCAATACATAAAGAACCAAGAATACAGTATGTTAAAAATACAAGCATGCTGTGAGGTGAAGACGTGGCTTAAACATTCCAGCATTACAGTTATTTTTAGTGGGTTCTCATAACAAAGAACGTATCTTGAAGAATTACGTCCTTTGAGAAATCATTTAATCCTTCATTCAAATATTCACATACCAATAACATAGAGACATGGGCAGATACAGCATTAGGTCATTATAATAAATTCTGAATAAATTCCAGGTACATTAAAGTTGTACAGGTAGTTCTGCTAGAAACTAGCAAAAGCGGAGAAGTGGTCTTACACATAGGAAGATCTTTGGCATGTCGAATAACATTTCACTTGGCTTTTGACCAAATTTGGTGACTGTATTTTCCGTTTGATAAAATTATCTTGAATATCGCCTCAGAAGAAGGAACAGGCAAAAAGAAAGAAGGGGAAAGAAAGAAACAACAGCAGATTATCTTGAGTGCTTCAAGGAAACGGACGCGAGGGTGGACAATGGTAGAAAGAGGTAAGATCCTGCCTACCCACCTTCGATGATGTCTCCTCTAACACTGTTGAGACTCTTCGCAAACCTCAGCAATGTGAAATGCACTAGTAGGAGAACGGCCTGGTTAGACACTTTTTGCTGCTTTTACAAGCACTGGAGGGGCAAAGGGAGGCTTCAGGCAGGGGTCCGGCCTTGGAGGTGCTCTTGGCCTAGAAGCACAGGGCCCTCCAGGGTCTCCTGTGTGGCGGGACTGGCAGGTGCTGACAGCAGCCTGGGCTTGCAGGCCTGGATATCCTTTCTGGCTCCAATGACAACTCTCCCTTCTCAGACCTCCTCCACATTCTGTGACCCTTGTCTCAGAAACACACAACCATGCGTTCCAGCACACAGGCTAGAGACCTACGAATGGACGGAAACACCTCCGTCCTGCACAGCTCCAACATCAAACCAGTCGCCAACCCTACTGAGCCTACCTTCCAAATACCTAATGTCCAAATTCTTTCCACCCTTGTCTTCCCTCCTATCCCACTGTCTGTCCTTCATTCTTTCTCACCCAACTGCAGCCGGAGCAATCTTTCTAAACTGTAAATGCAATTCTGTAACTCCCTTGTTTAAAATTCCTCAGACCAAAAGCACAAACCACCAAACGAAAAAAAAAAAAAGCATATTGGATTTCATAAAAACAAAAATTAAAAACATTTGTGCCTCAAAGGACATTATCAAGACAGTAAGAAGATAACTCAGAGAATGGGAGGAAATATTTGAAAACTGCAAATATTTGTAATTTGCAAACTGTAAATAAAGGATTTATATCTAGAATATATAAAGAACTCTTGCATCTCAACAATAAGATGAGTTATACAATTTTACAATGGGCAAAGGGTTTTTAAGTAGTTATTCTTTCAAATAAACACTCAAAAAGAATGCTCAGCATCATTAGTCATTGGGGAAGTGCAAATCAAAGCACAGCAAGACCCCACCACACGCCTGCTAGGAAGGCTACCCGGAGCCCTCACACGCTGGGATTGCTGGTGGAAACGTAAAATGGTGCGGCCACTTTGAAAAACAGTTTGGCAATTCCTCAAAAAGTTAAATACAGAATTACCACATCACTCAGCAATTCCACTCTTGGGTAATATATCTAAGAGAAATGAAAACATATTCACACAAAAACCTGCACACAAACATTCATAGCAACATGACTCGTAATAGCCAAAAGGTAGAAACCACCCGAAAGTCCATCAGAATAGACACACACAGTGTGGCACGCTCGCACGGCGGCCACAGGAGGAACGAGGTGCCAGCCTGCGCCGCCACATGGGCGCACCTGAGAACACCGTCTAAGTCAAAGAAGCCAAACACAGAGAGCCACGCGGTGTGTGATTCCGTGCATATAAAATATCCAGAAGAGGTAGATCTATAGAGCCAAAAAGCAGGTTAGTGGTTGCCAGGGCTGGGAGGGAGGTGTAGTGGGGAGTGACTGCTAATGGGTAAGGTTTTTTTAGGGGGTGATAAAAATGTTCCCAATTAATTGCAGTGATGGTTGCACAACTGTGTGAGTACACTAAAAACCACTGACTTGCACACTTTATGTGGATTATATTTCAATAAAGTAGTTATTTAAAAAATTTTTTTCTGAGAATCCCACCATCTTGAGGATAAAACTCAAACTGCTTGACTGGCGCCTCCTCCTGGGCATTTCCAGTGATGCCCTGACACCCGGGAAAAATAAACCACTTGCATACTTCCTGACCTGGGGCTTTTGGGCCCCAGGCCTTACTGCTCTCCTCCCGCCACCCATTCACCTGGTTAAGTAACGCCTACTCAACGTTCAGGTTAGAAATCAAGCATTTCTTGATGACTCAGGTTTTCACTGTGAATTTCTCCGTTATATTACAATCAAGTAAAGTTGTCCTAGTTCAACAGAGGCTTTCTAAGGTTGTTTCCCACAAACCAAAGGGCTTTGGCTTTAAAAAGACAGTGACAGCGTGTCAGAGTCCTTTTTAAGTGTTTTTCTATCTCTTCTCTGCTTTCAGGGAGCTGGGAAGCTGTATAAATCAGTGATTAAGAGCAAGAGCTCTGAGGTCAGACCTGGCTTAAATCCTAGCTTCATCAATCAGTTAATTAGAATAATAACTTAATTATTCCCTGCCTGTTTGCACAACTGAAAAAATATTAATGACAGAATCTACAGTATAAGGTCATGATGATTAAATGAGATTAAATGATCTAAAGGCTCCAAGAGTACCTGGCACATATAAAGTACTAAAATATTAGCTTTATTACTTCAATATGATAAACTTCATTTTTGAACATATTGATATAGCAGCATCTAATTCTATTGCAAGTTTCTCTGGCATTCATTTATTCATCTGATCAGCATTTATGGAATACCTAATATATGGAAGAAATCACAATGCTGAAATTATATACAGTATAAGAGTAAATAAACTTGGATTGATAGCTTAGTAACTTTACCATGAGTAAAATGTGCGTTATTTTTGTTTTGACAGCTAGATTGGCTACTACAAAATTCCCTCTGCTTCTTTCTTGGCCCCGTTGTGAACAGATACTGCAGCCAGCCAGCCATATTTTATTCTTACTGGCCTAAATTCGAATTATTACTATTTCTTTTTGAAATGCTGCTCTGCCAAGAGAGAGGAGGATATGCTAGTTTATTTATACTTCTGTTATGGAAAAAAAAGAAAGGCTGATGGAAAACTCAAAGAGGAGGATAAAAACCTGCATTTCACCTTTGGGAACTTGGAGGAGCTTCAGAAGCAGGGCTGTGACCTGGGAGGGACCTTCAGAAGCAGCGGTTCACCCAGGTGCTTCCCAGGACACGCTGGGACAACACCCGGCTCACAGACCAGCGCTGCGGGCAGGCGGAGGGGAGAGATGTGCCCAGGCCTCACCTCACTGAAGGTAGTAACGTATCTACAGAGAAAAATGAGTCCGTCACAAGGGAAGGGGGTCAGGCAAGGAACCCAGAAAGGGCAGCAGCTGACGCCGGGCCCCCAGGGAGAAGCAGCCCCGCTGTGGGATCACAGGGGTTGGAGCCACAAGGTTGGGCAGATCCGGCCCCGCCGGCAAGCCCACCCTTCCTCAAACCATCTGATCGCCTCTGCCACACCTGCAGGGTCCACTTTTGCCCCTCTGCACACGCTTTCAAGAGCAGAGACCTGGGGGAGGGGGTACGGCAGACGTGTCAACACGTGACTGTCATGAATTGCGGACCACACAACTGTCGCAGCTCAGGAAATAAAGACACGGGCGTTCTGGCTTTGTCACTGCATCTCCGTAAGCCTCGGCTCTTGGCGAACAGCAGGCTCTGCACCACCGGGCTGGGGCCTGCGGCCTCTCCCCAGCTGCCACCCACAGTCCCCTCCTGACTTCCACCTCCTCAGGGGGTCCAGGGGAGCTGAAACAGGCTGTGGACAAAAGCTTCTGACTCGCCTTCTTGCCAGCATGATGTCAGCCTGTTTCACCAAAGACAGTGGATGTTTTGTGCCAGAGAGTGGGGTAATGAGGTCTGATGGCTGCGTCTCCACGTTCTCAGCTAAGTAACCTCACCAACTCTCCAACAGCAGCAAGTCATTATTCAGGCAACCCCACCAAACGGACTTGCCGACACTGCTGAGCACCTCCAAGTTGCCAGGGATGGGCAAGGGGCTTGCACGCGAGTGATCCTGGTTGCTCTACTGCGACGTAATTCACCGAGGGCAATCTGGAGAGTCTGAGAGACGGCGGCCCTCAGAGCCGAAGGAAGAGCTCTAAGGAAGTGACCCTGTAGCCGAGACTGAAAGCTTATGGAGGGACCAGGTAAGTGCCGAAGGGCTTGGGTGGGGGCCCTTTAGGCAGAGAGAGCTCCCCTCGCAACACGTTCCCCAATGAGCACACCGGCCAGGAAAGAACGGGTGTGGCCGGGCCCTGCAAGGAGACGGTGAGTTTAGTGCGACAGGGAAGGGTCTACATGATCAGATCACCGAGTTCTCTGCGGGGAAAAGTGAAGGCGCGCAGTCCTGGCGGGAGGCCAGCAGTGCTCATTACCCGCCCAAAGCCAGCCACCCCACCCCCCTTTTCTCCTTCCTAACAGAAACCCAATTTAGTTCAAGAGTCAGGCTGAAATCTTGTGATTTCGAGAGAGGTGGGCTGGGGGTGGCCGTGTCACCTGGTTCTGACCAATGAGATAAAAAGCGAAAGCTGCTGGGGGAATCTGGGGAGACATGCCCTGATGAGACGCCCCACATGTGGGGTCAAGATGCTTGGTGGTGCTGAGCTTCCCTGCACCCTTTGCAGGAGGACCCAAGAATCACTGAGCTGCCAGTCCCCGGCCTTGGAGCCCCTGGACAACTGCTAGCAAACACCCGTCTCTTGACCTCAGGTCTGGGAGCAGAGGGAGTGTCTGCTGGCTCATGTCGCCAACAGTGGGGCTTTCTGTTTCTCACAGCCCTAAGTATCACCTACATACACTCCTGGACCAGCCAGCTGATTAAACCAGGCGTCAAGAGCTCTCAAGTCCTCTGAGGCCTCCGTTTCTGATGTCATGGTTACAGGGTAATCTACTTGCCACATCTTTCTCTCAAATTTTGGTTCTGCCGGTGGCAACTCTAAATCAGTTTGGCTCTAGGACTGACACTGGTTACAACCGGTCATTTCACCTCTACTGGTTCTCCCCTGACCACTCACGGTGAGTGCTTATTTATAATCTCCTTAATCCTCTGGAAGAAACCCAAGTTTCTGTAGAAAGAACTAAGTTTCTAAGGATACTACCTACAAGCTTTCAACCTCAGGGGAAAAGTATTTTTCTTTTAAAACTTCTAGGTTTTAAGCCTAGTAAAGATATTTGAACTTGAAATCAAGATCCCAAACAACTGAAAAGGTGAAAGTAAAAATAAACAAACAAAAAAAAAACGTTTGAAGCCAGATTGTATTATAGTCTGGAAAAACCATAATTCTATGCAACTGCATGCTGCTTGCTGGCTAGGGCAGGTACCAGTCTGGTGCTAGGAGGTGGAGGCTTTGGGATTCTGTGGAAATCAGACCTTTCCTCAGAGCTATACAGAAGTATGCCATATAGCCACAGCTCAACCTGCCAGCAAAATGCACATGGTGTATATCAGAGAGACTGAAAAGAATGGCGATATTAGCAAATTGCTGAATTCAAAGTGGAAGAAAAAGCCTACAAAATACACAATTACTGAGGAAGTCCTATCAATTTCCCATTTATTGCATGAGGCAGAGACCTACCTCCTATTTTATTTATTTATTTTTTGAGACAGAGTCTTACTCTGTTGCCCAGGCTAGCAAGCCGTGGTATCAGCCTAGCTTGCAGCAACCTCAAACTCCTGGGCTCAAGTGATCCTCCTGCCTCGGCCTCCCAGAGTGCTGGGATTACAGACATGAGCCACCGCCCCCAGCCCCTACCTCCTATTTTAAAAAAGTACATCTGAAGACTTTTCAAAGGGTTTTCTAAATATTAATAGTATCTGAGTAACTTAAGTAACTTATCTAAACTGGAAACATATAGATTTACTAAATCTATTAGATTATAAATTGGTCTGGCATTGATTTTCCCCTTTGTAAATGGGTTATTCTGTTCTTTTCTCATAATGTACACCTTCTGCCAAGAATTAGAGAGGATGAATGCAGTGCTCAAGGGGCAAAAGCTGGTACTTGGGGATTAACTGGACGGTCACTCCGACATCCACTGAAAGCAGTTACATTTGAAGGTTCTACACAAAAATGTTGAGTGAAACAATTGAGAACTGAAGAATCAGGATTTAACCCAGGAAAGCAAAGATTATTTAACACTAGACTATCTCAGAAAATCCATTATTGTAATTCACCTCATTAACAAATTATAGGAGAAAAACGCTATGATTACATAAAAACTATCATTGTGTCAGTAGATACAGAAAAAATTCAATCCCCATTCTTTATTTAAAAATAAACCAAACAAAACATATCTCAGCAAAATACTTATACAACATAATAAAGGGTATGTACTAAATGCCTACAACAAACATACTTAATGATGAAATGTGAAATGTTCCCCTTTAAATTAGGTACAAGACCGGGATCCACCCACCACGACATTTTATCCCACACTGCACAATGTAAGGGGCCTGCCCAAAGTGAAAAAATTAGTCACTGGGTAAGCCGTGAGGACCCGGAACAGCACTCCATATTCTGCACTGTGGTTCTGTGCTAGAAGTGATCCCGTTATCCTTTGGACATGAAGCCCTTAAGTATAATTAGAATTCATGGTTGCTGGTGGATTAGTTGATATTCTGCAGTGGGATACAAGAAGCTATCAGTCTGTTTAGGAGGTCTGGATTTTATTTTTTCTACATTAATATAAAAGGGCAGGAAGGTTAGTATGTTACAAATTCACTGCCTGTCAATGTCTCTGTGCACGTAAGACAGCATAAAATCACAGACCTAGGATCTTGATACATACGAAAGGAAACCCTGCGTGCTATCATACTCCCATCTTTACCTCAAATTCTTACCTAAAAATACTAGCTGCGATCTCTTTCATCCCACTGTCAGTATTTGATGATTGTTTTTTTGGTCATTGTTATTTTTTTTTAGAGACAGGGTCTCACTCTGTTGCCCCCGGCTAGAGTACAGTGGCATCATCGTAGTTCACTGCAACCTTGAACTAACTCCTGGGCTCAAGCAATCCTCCTGCCTCAGCCTCTCGAGTAGTTTGGACTACGGGCACGTGCCACCATCCCCGGCTAATTTTTCTATTTTTGGTAGAGATGGGGTCTCACTCTTGCTCAGGCTGGTCTCGAACTCTTGACCTCAAGCAATCCTCCTGCCCCGGCCTCCCAAAGTGCTAGGATTACAGGTGTGCCCACCACACCTAGTATTTGATAATTCTAGTTAGCAGGCAATTAGACATGAGATATATGAACAAGTTTGATTTTATAATAACAGCTTGATTTTCAACATATATGTTGTGCCTTGCACTCCGCAGAGAATGTAAACACTTTCCTTTTTCTCCAAATTAGATTTAATTTATTCCAGAAGATTCTAGATTTTATTGTCTTTATTTAGCCAAAGCTACAGGAAGGGGCGAATTCATACCTTTCAATGCTTTCATTATCAACCAAGAAAGTTAAATGTATGAAAAATTTTACCCAGGAAACTAGGAAGAAACCAAAGAAATATACCAAAAAGCAGGATGAAAATAAAGGTAAAAGCAGAAATAAATTAATCAGAAATAGATTAACAGAACTGATAAACTAATCCAACTAGTTCTTCGTATTCGTGGAATGTGGAAGGACATACTCTATTCTTCTGGACAGGAAGATTAAATATCATAATCAAGTTAATGCAAGTTTGTATGCATGCCTAAACGTGTATAAACTGAGAAAAAGACTGAAAGGACATATTGCAAAATGTTAACAGTTTTTTCTCTAAGCAGCGAGATTAAAGGTAATATTTATTTTCTTTTTTATACTGTATTTTCTAAATCTTCGGTAATGAATATATCACATTATGATCAGAAAAAATAAGCTATTTTTTAAGATGCCAAATTATTTCTAATTGATATATGTATTTGATGTAATGCCAATCAAAATATACAAGAGACAGATTAGGGACTGAGAGAGTTCTTCCAGAAGGTCCACCTGGGAGATTAAACATTTTGTAAGAGTAATTTGTAACCTTAAAGCAAAAAAAGAATAATCTTATTCTACGAGATAACAAAACTTAATGCAAAGCTTCAATTATCAACCTACAATTCAACTGACTGCCTGGCTAGTAACCTCTAAAGAAATTACTTCCATACATTCAATAAAATACCTGTGAATTTAGAACACAGACAATGGCAGGAACTCTAACAGGAGACACCTCTATGACCAGGGGGCGGCTCAATGGAGAATCAGATTGCAACTGCCTGGTCTTAAGATAGATGAGGCAGTAGACAAAAATCTCCCTGGGAGTTCGTGGCATAATTTGTTTCTTGAAACCGTGGCAGCCCCTGAAATAAGGTGGGAAGATGTACTTCTCTCTCCAGTGGACCCCTAGAGCTTTCCTCCAAGACCCAGAGCTTGGAGGAAAACAGGAAAGAGGAAGCTGTCTCTCTGCACCTTCCAGCACTGCCCTGTGAGGTGGGCGGAAGGTCATCAATCACAAGTCTTGCAGCATATACCCAAATTCCAGACTGATTAAAGAACTTTTAAAAAAATTTTAAAAATGATTATTTATTTGATCTTGGGCTGGGGAAGATCTCCCCAAGCAAAAAAAGATTTTTTAAAAAAGGAAATAATTAACAGATTTGAATGACATAACAATCTAATATCAAGTGTTGGCAAGGGCTCAGGGAAACAAGTGCTCTCATGAACTGCTGGTGGGAACACATTGGCATAATATTTCTGAAGGGCAATCTGGCTGAATGTGTCGAAAGTCTTTAAAATGTTTACACTCTTTGACTCAGTAAGTCAACGTCTAGGAATTTCTCCTAAAGAAATAATCAGAGAGATATAAAGAATGTATTTACAATATTGAAAGTCTGGAAAGAACATAAATGTTCAACAATACATACATGTTCAACAACAGGGGACTAGCAAATATGAAATATTTATATAATAAAATACTATCTGGCCTTTAAAATAATGTTTAAAAGAATATTTAATGATGAAAACACACTGAGAAAAAGTTAAACATAAAAAAAGTCAATAACATGTACAGGATGAGTATAAATTTTTTTTAACTTGAGATACAAGGCCGGGCGCGGTGGCTCACGCCTGTAATCCTAGCACTCTGGGAGGCCGAGGCGGGCGGATCGTTCTGAGCTCAGGAGTTCGAGACCACCCTGAGCAAGAGCGAGACCCCGTCTCTACCAAAAATAGAAAGAAATTAATCGGACAGGTAAAAATATATATAGAAAAAAAAAAAAATTAGCTGGGCATGGTGGCGCATGCCTGTAGTCCCAGCTACCCGGGAGGCTGAGGCAGTAGGATTGCTTGAGGCCAGGAGTTTGAGGTTGCTGTGAGCTAGGCTGACGCCACGGCACTCGCCCCCAGGCGAGAGTGAGACTCTGCCTCAAAAAAAAAAAAAAAATAAAATAACTTGAGATACACACACACATGTATCCGGAAGAAAACACAAAACAGTGCTTTGGTGGGAAAATTGGAGTTGATTTTAACTGTCTGTTACTAGCAGCTAAAAGCATGCTACCTGACAGATGTGGCTAACTCTCACTTGATCTTCAAGACTCAGTTCAGTTGCCACTTCTGGGAAGTCCTCCTGTCCTACCCCTGTCTCTCCCATATCATACTAGGTGTCTCCCCTTTGCGCTGGACTGGGGCTGGGCAGACTACATGATATTCCTTATCATTGCATTATCCTCTCTTATTTGATTCACTACATCCCCACAACACTTTGGACAGCCTGTAGTCAGAAACATGGGTGTTTGATTTTTGTACCCCCGATTCCAATCTGCCTGGAACCCAACAGGTCTTCAAGCTAGAATGGCGGGTTCATGAAGGAACAGACTGAGCAAACAGTTCTCTTTGCTCTGTGAATTTAAAGGCCAAGGAGAGAAACGTTAACAAAGATGAGCAAATACCAGTGAGAGAGACATCCCCTCTTACCTTGGCTAGCAGGCTTGAAATACGTTTAATTTCACCATTTGCCTTTAGTAATTCTTGTCTGAGCTCGGCGCAGGACAGTTCCAGTTGATCTTTCTCGGCTCGAGCCACCTGCAACATCTCTTGAGCGTCACAGCTCTCCGCCACGGGCCCCGCGGTGCCGGTCTCTGCGGACGTCTGCTTCTCGCCCTCCACGTGAGCCTTCAAAGACCCGTTCTCCACCTTCAGCCCTTCCAAGGTAACTCTACACTCTTCCAAAGTATTGGCCATCACACTATTATTATGCCGTTCCAGTTCCAGAAACCCGTTCAGTTTTTCATTTTCTTCCTTCAGACATTTAATCATCTCCAAAGCTCCTTGATTTTCTTCCTCGACCTTCCGCAAGCTGCAGGTCAGCTGCTGCTGAATGTTGAGCAGCTTCTCTCTCTCAAAGCGGCCCTGCTCAAGGATGTCTGTGCACTTCCGCTCCAGCTCCAGGATTTTCCCTTCTTGCGTGCTGGGCTCTTCGTTCTTCACTCGCTCTTGTAAAAGATTTATCAGCTTCTCGTTTTCTTGACTTAGCTGCTCTGCCCTCTCTCGATGCTGATGAAAGGATGTCTCTAAAATCGTCTTCTCATCCACCAGTTTCTCATTCTCGGCCGTCAATTCCTGCACCATCTGTTGCTGGTCTGATAATTCCTGTAGAGTAGCCTGCAGTTCCTCTGCGGTGCTGTGGTGATTTTCTTCCATCTTTTGAATCTTCTCTGTGAGGGAAGCCAGGGACAGTTCGCTCGCGTTGTGCGGGGAGCTCCCGGTGGTAGAACACTTCGAACTCTTAAAGGGGTTACTAGTGGAGGACAGGGGCCTCAAGGGGGTATCTGCTGTAATGTGCTCAAAGTCAGAGGCATCTGGGGACAAAGAAGCTTTGGTGACGTCGCTGCTTGAGGAACCTGACGTCCGTAATGCATGTCCATGGACATTTTTTTTATACTCGTCAATCTCACTTGACAACCGATCTCCAGTCGGGCTTCCGAAGCTTGACTCCTGAGTTATGGATGTCGGGCAACTGCTGTCACAGGTGTGGCTTGCTGCCCCTTCTGAACTGGGGGATTGCTCAAGATAGGTCAGTTTCTCCTTCAAGACCTGGTTTTCTTCCTCCAGATGAGCAAGCTTTTTCTGAAAGTTCTTGTTCTTCTCCTCAAGAGCTCTTATTAAAGGTTCTGTGTCACCAGGTGAGACTGATGTTCCATCTACATTTGGGCCCAAAGCATCAGTCCCTTCAGTGTTCAGAGTCCTTTTCTCTTTGCATTTCTTTAGTTCACTTCGCAGCCTGTTAATTTCACTGTCTTTTGCTTTGGCTTCTGCCAAGAGTTCCCGAACCTGGGACTCAAGCACAGCCTTTTCTCCACTTTCACTCTCTTGCTTGGGCTTTGTGGAAGTGGTCCTCAGGTGCTTGGTGGGGGTGGGAGTGCTAGAAGAAGTTGGACTGGACACCAGTTTCCTGGGGTTGGAGGGGCCACGTGGCACAGACCTCTCTCTAGAGACGGTTACTGAAAATTCCCGTGGTGCTGGAATGCCTGTCCGTTTGGTTGTTGTAACAGCCCCTTAAAGAAGAAAAAGAAGAAAAAAATGGAAAAAAAGCAAGCACTTTTATAAACAAAACCCAAATGACTTCAAATCACATGGCATAGTGGACAGTGTGGCTGTCATCCCCTCATCTACTGCCTCCTCCTCTAGATAATGACCCAGTTCTGACTGGGGTTTAGGTACCCCCTCCCCCACAGCCCTACACTTTGGGGGAATCTGACTCCGAGTGCTAGCTGGTCAGAATACTCCCATGCCCAGCCACGGTGGCTGGTTCAAGGCACAGGCACACACCTCGATTAGGATCAATGAGACAGAGGAAAGGCTTTGCGGGCAAGCTGTCAAACATCACCAGGAAGGAGAGAGAAGCCATGTGGGTGTGGGAATGGTTGGCAGCCACTCTGCCCTCATGAGGGAATACAAACAGCAGCGTGGAAAGAAAAAAGCTAAATCCTTAATGGCACTGTTGAGTCGCTAAATCTAATCAACTCTGAAGCTTGGCCTGCTGTTGGCCTTCCAGTTATGCAAGCCAGTAAATACCCTTCATATAAGTCACCTCGAGAGTTCGGTTTTCTGTAACTTGAAATTTAATGCATCTGAACTGATAATGTGGGCAACTAAACAATAGCCTTTTGACGAAATTCAAGTTCACTGTGAATTTCTCAATAAACACTTTTTAAAAAATCATTAACATATTTTGATTGAGCACAAAAATGTGATTAAGAAATGAGAAGATACAAATAATACTCAGGAGAGACTGATCTGATCCAATGATATATCACTTTTAACGTAAGTGTAAGTGGTGTGCTCATGTGTATACATAGAGAAACAGGCACAAATGGGGGCCGGGCACGGTGGCTCATGCCTGCAATCCTAGCACTCTGGGAGGCCGAGGCAGGAGGATTGCTTGAGCTCAGGAGTTCAAGGCCAGCCTGAGCAAGAGCGAGACCCTGTCTCTACTAAAAATAGAAAAATTAGCCAGGCGTGGTGGCATGTGCCTGTGGTCCCACCCAGCTACTCGGGAGGCTGAGGCAGGAGGATCGCTTCAGTGAGGAGTTGGAGGCTACAGTGAGCTATGATCAGGCCACTGCACTCCAGCCAGAGAAACAGAGTAAGACCCTGTCTCTTAAAAAATTAATTAATTAAACAAACATTCTGAATCCTGATGATGTAAAGCCTGAAGGCATTCATCGCTAAATACCTAATACAACTGAGTCCTTTTGAAATTTTGACTTCATAAAGTCTAAACTGTCATATTAATATGCTTTTAATTTTTAGAAGTTTTTAAATTAAGTTTTTCAAATTAAGTCCTGGGAAGCTATTAATAAGAGAATTATAATAGACTTTCAATAATACAGTTGACCCTTGAACAACATGGGGGTTGGGGCACCGACCTCCCTTAAAGTAAAAAATCCATGTATAACTCTTGACTCCCCAGAAACTTAACTACTAATAGCTCAATGCTGACCAGAAGCCTCACCAATAACAAACATCCATTAACACATATTTTGTTTATGCATTATATACTGTATTCTTACAATAAAGTAAGCTAAAGAAAATATTAAGAAACTCATAAGAGAAAATACATTTACAGCCCTGTGCTTTATTTATTACTACTATAAGTTGATGTTGCTTGCAAGATGAATTGTCTGTCTGAAATGGTGGCACCCACAGCTGCAGACCTCAATCGAAGGTGCACAGCAAGCAAGTCAACTTTTCTTGTAATGTCATGACTTTTCTCTGCTTCTTGGGGCACTGCAAGCATCATGGTGGCACTTCACCTGGGTCCCATGGAGCTCTTTGAGGTTTATAGTATTGCACTAGACAAGATTCAAATACGTGAGAACTTCAAGAGATCACTTTTTACTGCAATCCGCAATATACTAGAGAGACAAACTGCTCACTTGGACATAATTAGTTCACAGGGCATTTTAAGCAGGTACTCCCAACACTTGAGTTCACCATAACAGTAAGAGGAGGTGGCTATGAAATTACTACAGTAGTACAGTACGTCCTATAGTTAGCTTATGCAGTTATGATGTAATACTGCACCTTTACATTTGTTTACACTTCTCTTGACTACAAATGGTGCCACGTATGGTCTGTGTTTGCATGGGTAAGTTGTGGCAAATTTTAATTTTTTGTAACAGATTTGTGCATATCTTACAGAAGTAAATGATAAAATTGATTAGGATCTACATATATTTTATGCATTCGTGACGTATCTAACTTTCTCTCAATTTTTTCGATAACCAGTTCAAACCAGTGTTGTTCAAGGGTCAACCGTACTTTTTCATGTCCAGATGCTGCACTTGCAACATACTGCATACTCAGTAAAGATTTATTTAATTATTCTTGTGAAATGAAGATTAAAACAACTAAGCAATAAAATGTTTTAGTAATGCCAGTCTCTAGCATGAAATCATCTTGGCAAGGACCATGATAAAAACTGGAAGAGAACTAAAGTTTCACCATAACTATAGCAGAACAGGCAAGCCTGAGAGTTCAGGACTCACTGCCTGTCTGCCATTCCTAGTAAAACCATAAATAAGGCTCCTTTTGTTTTCTTTCTATTTTTTAAACCTCCAGTTATTTGTTGGTTTCGAAGATGGGAAGAGCTAAAATAGAACAGATGAACTCTGTCGTTATTTCTAGCTACAGTTTAACTCCTTCCTTTTGCTGCCAAATCTTAGTCTATTCTTCCCTTAAGTGTTACTTATGCTGTATCTAAACGGCTAGGAATTTTTAAAAAACATTAACTCAGAGTATATTTGTGAAATGCATCCAGCTGTGCATTACGAAATATATATTCCAGTTGTATTTTTTATTACATCTGTTCTTTTTTCCTTTTTTGACTACATCTCTCTTTCCTGAAAGGTTCTTCCCATCTCTGCACACATCATTTCAGAAACCGTAAGGAGCAGAGGTCAGGTTCAGAGAAAGCTGCTAAAATTCATCATCAGACCAAACTGCGGCCAGTGCCTGGCTGCCCCCACCCCATCTGAGCCCGGGTCTGCAGCCCGGACACCCTTCCTCACGGGCACTGATGGAAGAGTAGGAGCAGTCCTGCTGCTCATGGTGTCATCGATTACAAGGCTTCTACCAGTGGAGTCTCCTTCAAGCCCTGGGAGGTAAGCCTTACCACTACCCAATGCCTTCTGAAGCCCCGATGCCGGCCATGTCACCTTACAGGGCACCGTGGCAAGGTGGCAGCAGGCGAGTTGAGAGGAGGCAGCAGCACGGAGTCTGGCTCCACCAGCACCCACAGGTGTCTCGTCCTCCCACCACCCCAGTCATCACTTACTCCTACCACCCCCTGAGGCTTGCTGGCTGACTCCAAACAGCTAAAATAAAAGCAAGCTCCACCTCATAATTATAAAGACTAATACAGTAACAAAAAAGATATGTTTGATTTATTACATTTTTAAATGCCAATGAAAATTATATTGTGGTGGATCATAAGTACATCAAACTAAGTATTCATAGACACACAGAATAGGAACACAGAATATTGAGAACAGCTGAATATTAGGCTAGGTTAATTTACAATTTTTGTTTCTTCCTTACAGTTACATTTGTTCAATAAATTAAAAACCAGAAGGTAGCCAAAGATTATGCAAAAAAAAAATGCACTAATCATCAGGGAAATGCAAATTAAAACCACAATGAGAGATCACCTCACATTTGACAGAATGGGTACTATAAGGAATATGAAAGATAGCCAGGTGTGGTGGCACGTGCCTGTACTGTGGGTCCCAGCAACTTGGGAGGCTGAGGCGGGAAGATCACTTGAGTCCAGGAGTTTGAGGCCAGCCTGGGCAATACAGAGAGACCTCATCTCACACACAAACAAAACAAAACAAAACGAAAAATCATGGAAGATAATTATTGGTGAGGATGTGGAGAAAAGGGAACCCTTGTATTGGTGGGAATGTACAGTAGCATAGCTATTATGGAGAACAGTATGGAGGTTCCTCAAAAAATTAAAATAGAACCACCATATGACCCAGTAATCCTATTACTGGGCAGAGCCAAAGCAAATGAAATCAGCATGTCCAAGAGAAATCCGCGCTCTGTTATTCACAACAGCCAAGGTATGGAATCAACTAAAGAAAATGTGGTCTATATGAACAGTGGAATACTTTTCAGCCTTAAAAAGAGAAGGAAATCCCGTCATGTGTGATAACATGATCGAATCTGAAGAACGATAGTTAACTGAAATAAGCCAGGCACAGAAAGACAAATCCTAGATGATCTCATCTATATGTGGAATCTAAAAAAGTTGATCTCATAGAAGCAGAGAGTAGAACGGTGGTTACCAGGGGCTATGGGGAGGAGGGTGGCGCTTGGGGAGGTGTTGGTCAAAGGGTGTAAGATTTCAGTTAGACAGAAGGATAAGTTCAAGAGATGTACATCACGTGACTACAGTTAATAACAATGTATCGTATACTTGAAAATCTCTAAGAGAGATTTTAAGTGTTCTCACCACAAAAAACGATAAGCATTTGAGGTGATGCATGTGTTCAACAGTTCAATTTAGCCATTCTACAATGCATACATATTTCATACAATTCTGTACATCACATTGTGCATACATAAAATTTTTGTCAAAAAATAAGTTGAAAAGTTTAAAAATTAAAAAATAAACACAGGAGGGGAAAATCCTATCAATAATATACAGACACGGGGTGGAAAAAATAAGTCTTTACAGAGAACAGAGTATGAATCAAGCAAAGAAACACTGTTTCCAGCAGTGATTCTCATGAGCTGAACATAAAATATTTTTAGTCCCTTTTTTTTGTCCCCCATCTGCTCCAAAGAATACAGTTGTGGGGCTGTTCTTAATTGGTCTTCTCCCTAACGTGAACTGAGGAAGGAAATGGTGACATTCTGAAATGAATGAATCATTTATTCGTTTAACAAGTATGCTCGGAGCACCTGCTCTGTGGAGCACAGGTAGGAGATGCCAGTGAAAATGCACCAGCTCCACACACCACGAAGTTGCTGTCTTGCTTCCTCAACACAGAAGAACTTGCTCATTCAGTTTCTTAGAACCTAAACCACTAGGATTTTTGTTTTTACCAGCACTCTTCATAAATCGTTTCCTCAAAGAGTTTCAATAATGTCTTCATTGTTGACTCTAATTTTTCCCCTTAATCTTCACCTTCTCAACTTTTCAGTGGCTGCTAACTTCACGGACCTTCTTTCCTTCATTCTTTTTATCTGTGTCTGACAGTAGTGCCAACCAATTCTTACGTTCCTCCATGCAAGGAACCTTAAAATCTTATTTAAAATTCCTTGTTCCTTCTTTTTGCAACCAACCAGTCAGCCAATAAATCCCATTAATGGTTTTGGAAATGTTCCCTTATCTTCCCTTTCTTTTCCTTTTGATCTGAATCCAGTCCAGGCCCTCAGAATGTTCTAATTTTCTGAAACTGTTTTCTCACAGGTCTTCCTGATTCTGGTCCCTCCTACCTTCTGGACACGCTAGACCAACACCCTTCAAATATCTCGTTTGTGTTTCTGTCCCAGAATCTGCGAGCATTTCGTACCCCTGCTGCACCCACCTCAGACTTGTTCCCTGGCCTTTTGAGGCCACACGTCATCTCGCCCCAGTCAAGGTCTCCAACCTCACTCACCTCCTGTGTCCTCTGCTCTCCAACACACCCACTCAACTCCCGTCAGGATCCTCATGTCCCCGACATACCCTGTGGCATTCCCTTTCCACTGGATCCTTCAGACTAGCATTTAACATGCTTAATTCTCTTCAATTAAAAAAGTCTGGAATCCACATCTTCCGCCAGCCATTACATATCTCACTTATCTCTTCCCCTCACATCAAAACCCTCGAAAGAGCTATGTTCACTGGTTGTCTTCATTTCTTCCCTTTTCGCTTATTCCTGTACCCATGCCCGATACTGGACCAAAACACTGTCCGCTGAGTCATCAGTGAGCTTCATGTGGTCCAAAGCCAAGGAAATTTTCAATCTCTCAGCAGAGCCGACATAATCCCTGCCTTTTGGAAACACCCCTCTGGTTCCCACTTCCTGCCACGGTCACCCGCTGTCTGTCTCCTTTGCTGCCTCTTCCTCCTCTCTCCACGTGCTATGTCCCTAGCCTTTTTTCTTCTCTTATTACAAATATTTTCCTGGTGATTCTACTCATTCTCGTGATCTTAAATAAATACCACCTGTATACTGATGACTCCCAAATTAACTCTTCTTGTATGGACCTCTCCTCTGAGCAACGGATCCGAGTATCAAGCTACGTACTTGATAATCATAACAGAATTATCACAAAGAACACCTCAAACTAGATAACAGGGAGAGGGAAGGCAAAGAAGAATGCACAAAATGTGCAGAGGCCCTGGAATGCGGAGAGCTACGGCAGGGAGGGGAGTGGTGAGGAAGAAGGCCAATTTATACAGGGTACTCAAGGAAGGTCTCACTGATAGGGTTGAGATTCAAGGTGATATAATCCATGAAAACAAGGCCAGAGTGCTATGAGAAAAGAATGAAGATAACACAAGAGAAAGCTCTAAAAAATTTTTAAATATGTTTGCCAAATAAAAAATTCAATAGAAGGGATGGAACGCAAAATCAAGGAACTCTCCCAAAATGCTGAACAAAACAAAAAAAGAGATGGAAACAGAAAACATTAAGAACACAAGGGTGGCTGGGTACGGTGGCTCACGCCTGTAATGCCAGCACTCTGGGAGGCCCAGGTGGGAGAAGAGCTTGAGGTCAGAAGTTCGAGACCAGCCTGAGCAAGAGTGAGACTGTCTCTACAAAAAATAGAAAAATTAGCTGGACGTGGCAGTGTGCACCTGTAGTCCAGCTACCCGGGAGGCTGAGGCGGGAGGATTGCTTGAGCCTAGCAGTTTGAGGTTGTTGTAACCTAGGATGACGCCACTGCACTCTACCCAGGGTGACAGAGGGGGATGCTGCCTTAAAACGAAAACAAAAACCACAAGGGTCATTCCAGGAGATCAACCAATTAACAGAATTTCCAGAAATATCTCCCAGTGGAAATAGAGTGAAGGAAGTTATCAAAGAGCAAGAGAACTCCCAAAAGTTGAAGAACCTGAGTTTCCAAAATTCATGTCGAGCAAAATGAATAAAAACATCCCATATGGAGATATATATTTTATAAAGTTTCAGAACACCAAAAATGCCTAAGTTTGGGGAAGGGTACAGACTGAGAATGAGACTAGCCATCATCATTTATTAGCTATCCTGAATTCTATAAGGCAACAAAGCAAACACCTTCAAAATTCAAAGGGCAAATGATTTTCAACCTAGAATTCTACATCCAACCAAACTATAAATCAAACACAGAGGTAGAAAACACATTTTAAAGCATCCATGATGGCAAAAATTAAACTGTCAATACCCTTTCTAAGGAAGAAATTTGAGGATGTGCTCCAGCAAAACAAGGGAGCAAACCAAAGAGGAAGAGGACAAGTGATCCAGGAAGCAGTGGCTCTGTTACAGGAAATCAGTCAAGGGAAGTCTCGAGATGATACCCACGGAACAAGTATGGAAAATAAATCTAGACGGATTCAAGAGGACAAAATGGCACAGAAGGGAAGTTTCTTTGACAGAACATCTGATTGGATGAAGAGTATTAAAAAAAAAGGATATAATAACAATAGTGAAAAAACAAGAAACTTCATAAAAACAAGCAGCTCTGTAAGTAACAAAATCGTAACACATGACTTTATCCTGTAGGGAAGAATATGTAAGTAGTCACAATAACATCAATACCACTTAAATTGACCTATATACAGAGTAAGCAAGACTGTTTTCTAGAACATATGAATACTATCATCCTTGCTAGCAGAAAAGGTAAAGTATAGATGAAAGCAATCGGGAGGCAGAGTAAGTTGGTGGAAAGGAAAATGGCAATAACATCCACCCTCCCTCACGAATGGAGAGTCGCAGCTACTATACACAGTTGACAAGACAAGAAATAAGATGAAATACATGATTAAAATAAAAGCAATAACCAAGAAAGGAACTAAAAACAGTGATTTATGATATTGGGAGGGGGTGACGGTTATAAGTTAAATCGTCATCTATCATGGCAAAAGTCAACAAAATTTGAAAAATCAAAAAATTGCAATGCAAAGAGAGCAAGAAAACAAGCCACAGAACAGGAGAAAATATTTTCAAAAGATACATCTGATAAAGGACTGTTATCTAAAATATACAAAGAACTCTTAAAACTCAAAAATAAGAAAACAAACAACTAAAAATGGGCAAAAGATCTGAATAGACACCTTACCAAAGAAGATATACAGATGGAAAATGAGCACATGAAAAGATGACCCACATCATATGTCTCTAGGGAATTTCAAATTAAAACAGTGAGATAGCACTATACCCTATTAGAACGGCTACAATCCAAAACACTGACACCATCATATGCTACCAAGGATAAGGAACAACAGGAGCTCTCATTCATTGCTGGAATGGTATAGCCACTCTGGATGACAGTTTCTCATAAAACTAAACACACTTGTACTATACGATCCAACTACAGTGCTCCTTGGTAATTAACCAAATGAGCTGAAAATGTACGTCCACACAAAAACCTGTACACCAATGTTTACAGCTTTCTTCAAAATTTCCAAAATTTCCAAAACTTGGAATCGACAACTATGGAATATTATTTAGCCTCAAAAAGCAATGAGCTATATCATGCCATTAAAAGACAAGGAGGAACCTTATTTGTTTTTCGGGTTTTTTTTTTTTTTTGAGACAGAGTCTCACTCTGTTGCCCGGGCTACAGTGAGTGCCATGGTGTCAGCCTAGCTCACAGCAACCTCAAACTCCTGGGCTCAAGCAATCCTCCTGCCTCAGCCTCCCAAGTAGCTGGGACTACAGGCATGTGCCACCATGCCGGGCTAATTTTTTCTATATATATATTTTTAGTTGTCCAGATCATTTCTTTCTATTTTTTAGTAGAGACGGGGTCTCGCTCTTGCTCAGGCTGGTCTCAAACTCCTGACCTTGAGCAATCCACCCACCTCAGCCTCCCAGAGTGCTAGGATTACAGGCGTGGGCCACCGCGCCCGGCCAAGGAGGAACCTTAAATGCGTATCACTAAGTGAAACAAGTCAATCTGAAAAGGCTACACATGGCATGATTCCAATTATATGACATTCTAGAAAAAACAAAACTACAGAGATGGTAGGAAAAAAAAAAATCAGTGGTTTCCAGGGGTTGGGGAGGAGGGAGGGGTGACCAAACAGAGCACAGAGGGTTTTAGGGCAGGGAAAAGACTCTGTATGAGACTTTAGTGGTAGATACAAGTCATTAGACATTTGTGCAAACACGGAGGATGTACAACACCAAGAGTGAGCCTAAGTGTGTGATAATGAGGTGTCAATGTGGGTTCACCAACTGTGACCAATGTGCCACTCTGGTGGGGGATGCTGGTAATGGGGGAAGCTGTGTATGTTTGGGGGGACAAGAGCATAGGATAGAGGAACTCTCTACTTTTTGCTTAATATTGCTGTGCCTAAAGCTGCTCTAAAAAATGAAGTGTATATTTTTTAAAAGGCAGTGGAAGTGTAATGAGGTGGTTAACCTCTGAGAAGAGGGACAAGAAACTGGAAAGGTAACTTGCCCTAGTTCATTTTTAAATCTGTGTATAACTACTTTGATAATAAAAATTAAGAAAAAGAAATGTGAATGTCTGTGAAGACAGTGTGGAAACAGGCAATCGGTAATCCGTTGGTTTTACAGGCAGCACTGATCCTTTGGACTTAGAACAAATGAGATAAAAGGAAAAAAAGTTTGAGGCAATTCAGCAGGCAGACATACGGCCATAAGGAACTAAATCTGTTATCAAACCTTGGGGCCCGCCTTGACTGTGGCAGAAAGTAATTTTTTCCATAGCTGGACTGCTCTTTGGGAAGTCTCCATGGAGCGCTTTCCAGAGATTCGTACATATCTCATATTAAAGTTAATAGAAATTCTCTTTGCAAATCAAACAGAGGGAAAAAACACAAAAGAATCCTACATTCATACAAACGAACCAAATCACTCGCTCATTTTGCTTCTTCGGGTAAAGCAAGCAGCAGTGTCAATGTTTAGAGATGGTTTTTGTAAGGAATAAACCTTTTCTGTCTCATCTTCATTTCACTTTTTTTTTTTTTGCAGAATGCACAATTAATTTTGCTCACACTCCACTTGCTCAGCAATTGGGGTGAGAATTCAAAACACTTGTAAATCTACTCCTCCTTTTCCCCAAATACTCACACTGTACCATGGCCACTATGAGCTGTGCTCCAGAATGAGGGACAATACAGCTTCTGAACAAAAGACCCCTAACACTCAGAAGGGGGCTCAGGCCTGGAGAGGACACAGTGACTGCTCTGTGTTGGCTTACAGGCGAGACAGGGCCAGAGACAAAGCCGTAGTGTTTATGGGAAGAGATAGCGGTACGGTCTGACTAGCTTTCTGCAGGCGGCCCACACAGCCAGCTGCCATTAGTCACCTCCATGAGAAGGCAGAATGCAAAATGGCTCTGGAAGGGCAGCTCCCGACATGCCATTTGAAATGTGCAAGGCAGACAGGGACGTCTAATTTCCATTGAAACTGAAGTGGTCCAAGGAGCACTTGGTCCCAGAATTTGCTCTGCACACTGCGTTAGCTTCCTTGCCCATTGTGTGGGCCAAATGAAATCCTCGTTGCCGAACTTGAGAGCTTGGCACCTCTGAACAGAAATCTCCTAGCACTGTGGGAAAATACAGCCCAGTCTCCAGGCAGCACACACTGAGAATGAGGAGGAGCTGAGGCCGTGGGGCTTTAGTGAATTAAAAGATCTGCCACTCCATGTGCAGCCTTTCTTCCAGGAGAGATGGGGAAAGCTCAACCTCAGGTTTGTGATGCTTAATGCAAGTCAGAAACACCTAGTCTAGATCACAGCTGAGCTCTGACTTCCTAAAGTTATACACCTGGCTCAGCGTAGCTCTGTCTCACAGAGACCACCGAGAAACTTCCAAGTTCCACCAGTAAAATAGACCAAATCCATCCAAATTTGCAATTGGAGAAATTAGAGAATTAGATGGACTGAACATGGTAAATCCTATTTATTCTGATTAACATCACTTTTTTTCCCCTTTGGTTTGTTTTTGGAAACCACTCGTGGGTCAAAACATACAAAGAGCTTTAAGGAATCATCCACATTCTTTGCATCAGAGTTTACCATTGTAGCCAATGATAACAGCATTTTACATTTGCCTAGTGCTTTGGTTTTCAAAGCATTTTCACACAAATTTGAGGCTCACAAAAATCAGTCGGTGAAAGTATCATCATTTTACAGATAAGGAAACTGAGGGTCTGAGATGCTTCATGATTTCCCAAGGGTCACGCAAGTCTTTTGATACAGCTAAGGAAGTACAAAATGTTATTTCAGAACTGGAAGAGACAGAGAATCATGTAGCCTAATTTTTCACACAAAGTAGCATCAGCAATGGCCCAAGTTCTGTTCTATTTACTAAACTCTCCTGTTCTAGTTACCACTGAATATTTTCAGTGAAACAGAACCCAGCAGCTGAGTGGCTCCAATGGCTGGACAATCTTTCTTTATATGAGGCTGACTTCTACCTCCGTTAACGTGGCACACACTGCCTCCAGTTCTGGAACAGTCCGGAACCACAAGGAGCAAACGTATTGCCTCTTCCACATGACATCTGAATCTCTGAGGGCAGCTCTGTTTCCCCTGCGTCTTCTAAATCTTCACTCAAAACATTCCTAATTCTTCTCACCAGGCCTCACAGGATGCACTGGATGAACCACATGAAGATCTTTGATTACCAAGGTCCCCCTGAAATGTTCTCCAGAATGTCAGAAACACTGCAGATATGGTCTCTGTGAGTTAGGGATCCTTTGGTTACAACAGAAAACCCAACTCAAGCTTGCAACAATAAAAAGAGAAATTTTTGGCTCGCATAACTGAAAGTCTAGGATCAGGTCCAGCCTCAGGTCTGGCTCATTCAGAAGATGTTCTCAGGGTCAATCTCTCTCCACCTGCTGCTTCTGCCTTCCTCCACAGGTCACCTTTGTCTATAAGCTGCCTGCCCCGGTGGCAGTGTGATGGCACTGGTAGCTCCAGGCTGCACATCTGCACACCACCAAACCCAGAGAAGAGTGGGAGCTCTTCCCGAGGAGCCCCAGCAAACGTCTCCTCGCACCTCATTCTGATTGAGTCTGCGCCATCCATCCTTGATCACTGAGGCCAAAGTGACATGCTGATCCACTGAAAGTGGAACATGGTGAATTACCCGAGGGGATTTCCTGGGAGAAGAGGGAAATAGAGAAGCCAACCAAAAAGTGTTCAAAATGTGGTCTGACAAATGCAGTCAGCTCCCTGGTACAGCATACTGGTACAGGTGCGCATTCCAAATCTGAAAATCCCAAATCCAAAATGCTCCAAAATCCAAAACTTCTTGAACCCTGCCGTGAGTCCCAAAGGAAATGTTCACTGAAGTATTTCAGATTTCTGATTTCTGGATTAGGGATGGTCAACATGCAAATATTCCAAAACACAAAAAATTCCGAAATCCGAAGTCTAAGCATTTCAGATAAGGGATACTCAGATCATACAGCAGCACAGCGCACAGAAAATGGTAAAGTGTGCCGGCTGCCAACCACTGGCCAAAAAGGCTTCAGATTCCACAGGGGATTTCCGGCAATTAAAAACAAAAATCACGTAAACTATTTAGCATACATTTAGTGTATGACACTTAATGCAGGCATGCTTTACTTTATTGTGCTTCGCAGATATTGGACTTTTGACAAATTGAAGGTTTATGGCAACCCTGCATCGAGCCAAGCAAGTGTATTTGGCACCATTTTTCCAACAGCACATGCTCACTTCCTCAGCATTTTGTAGCAAGAAAGTATTTTTTAAATTAAGGTATGTACATTTTTTTTGTTTTGCGCGGTTTTTTTCATGCCCAGCCTGTACAGTTTTTTTTTCAAGACATAACGTTGTTGCATACTTAACAGACTACAGTATAAACATAAATTTTGTTTGCCCTAAGGAACCAAAACATTCTTGTGACTCGCTTTATTGCAATACTTCCTTTATTGTGGTGGTCTAGAACCAAACCCACAATATCTCCGAGGCGTAACTGTACTTAAAATGCAATGTTAAATGAAAAAACAAACAGGATACCCCATTTTAAAACTACTATGGGCCAGGTATGGTGGCTCATGCCTGTAATCCCAGCACTTTGGGAGGCCGAGGTGGGAGGATGGATTGAGGCCAGGAGTTCAAGACCAGCCTGAGCAAGAGAGAGATCCCATCTCTACTAAAAATAGAAAAATTAGCTGGGCGTGGTGGCACACACCTGCAGTCCCAGTTACTTGGGAGGCTGAGGCAGGAGGATCGCTTGAGCCCAGGACTTTGAGGTTGCAGTGAGCTATGATGACACTACTGCACTCTAACTGGGGTGACACAGTAAGACCCTGTCTCAAAAAAAGAAAAAATAGACTACTGTGACTATCACCAGGCAAATGTTTCTGGTTTATGAGACCATGTGTCTGGGTGCAATGAGCAGTGGTAGCTGGCCCTGTAAAGGCCCTTCCAACAACAGTGAAGGAACTTCATCATCAGAGTTACACTGCTGTTCACTAAACCCCAGCCTCAGCAGTCAGGTTACTTGTGCCCTATTCTACCAGCCTCAGTAGCCCTAAGTCTGTGCAGATTCCTTGATGGAGGACATGGCAAGGTCACATCATAGAATAGCGGGTGGGACAGGAGATAGAATGGCAGCCACCCTAGAAAATGCAATCCGTCTCACCTCAGGAGGCTGACAAGACGGATTTTTGACTCATAAAACCATTCATTAAGTGCCTGTTTTCCGAACTGATGTTTGCATCTTTGAAATGTCTGGACATGGAAGCCTATGTGAATTCTACGGACAACCAGCCAATTCCAAAGATACAGTAAAGACAATAAATACAAGACTCTCGATGTTTTGTACTTTCTTGGGCTAGCTGGTCCCATTTCTTCACTCCAGTGAAAAGGAGACGAAGGCATGGTTCAGAAATATTTCATTGCTTCACCATTTTCTTCAAAATCAAGCTCTAAGATTAATGAAGACATGTTCGGTGCTTTACCGCAGAAAGAATACAATGACCTTTCCTCTCCCCTTGACTTTAATAATATTTTAAATTTTAAAAACAACAAAACCAGACTTCTCTTATAGAACTTATTCTGTACTGAATACTTTGCATATACTGACTTATTTGAAACTCTATGCAGTAAGCACTGCTTTTATACATATTTTACTGAGGAGGAAACTGAGGCACAGCTGGGTCAGGTAACTTGCCCAAGATTCCACAGCTTGACCTAGGATTCAAACCCAGGGAATGTGGGCTCCAAAGTTCATGCTCTTAATCACTAATCCCCTCCCCCACTCTCCACATACAGAAATCATACATGCTCTTTCTGAAAGCAAAATACAGTAATCAAAATCCCCTACTCTCCCGGGAGAATCATCTTGAACAGCATGGAAAGAACGTGTTCTTCCAAGACTCTGCCCATGTTAACACCAACACGCTTGCCCTCGCTTGGGATCACAGCACACACATAAAGCTGCACACATTCCTTTGTGAATTATATTTGATCACTTTAGAATACATCCTGGTTATAGCCTTCCAGGACAATGGAAACAGATCTAACCTGTTATTTTTAATAATATAAAATTTCCTAAGAATGATGTACAGTCGGTTCTCTGCATGTGTGGGTTTCCTATCCACAGATTCAACCAACTATGGATCAAAAATATTTAGGGGAAAAAAAGGATCGTTGCATCTGTACTGAACATGTATAGACCCTTTTTTGTTGTCATTACTCCCTAAACGACACGGTGTAACAATGATTCGTGTACGCTGTATAAGGTAGTATGAGTAACCTGGAGATGATTTAAAGTGCACAGGAGGATGTGAGCAGGTTATAGGCAAATAACACTACATCATCTTGTATCGGGGACTTGAGAATCGGACACTTGAGAACCGTGGATTTTTCTTCCTCAGTGATGCACGTTTGTGTTGGGTACATGGTTCCAGAGGACGTTTCCAGCCTCTTTTGCAGCTGGGTGTGGCCAGGGGACTAGGTTCTGGCCAAGGGGATGAAGCATTTTCTAGAAGCTCTCCTTAACAGACAATGCATGTGTTACCTTTGTTCCCTCTCTCTCTTCATCCCTTTCCTCCATCCTGCTGCCTGAAATGCAAATGCCACCATTTGGGACCATGAGGTCAGGGAGTGACCTCAGTGGAGCCAGAAGTCACCATGTGCCAAGGCCCAGTACTGGCGAGTACCTGCTGAGCACCATGCCAGCCCTGGAACACACACCCAGGCTTTTACGTAAGAAATAAACATGAGCCTGTCTGGCTGAAGCCACTATTATTTGGGGGGTTTTGTCACTCGCAGTCAAATTTAATCCTAATACAGTGAGTGACCCTGAATATAAGGTGATACCCATTTCCCAATAAGAACAAAAAAACAAAAAACAAAATAACTAGCTTTTTGACTAACTTGAGTAAACTGTTATCAATGGAGATAAACAGTCAAATCCTTACTTTTAATTTATATATGATTTATATACTTATATATTTAAATAAAATATATAAAACTTGTTTATATATTTATATATACATAGTAAATACATATACATGTATATACGTATACAATTAAAATCATATTAAAATATATTTATTTAGAAATACTGATCCCATATTCATATTTCAAGAAAACTTTCACCCAAATTCCTCACATGCACGTTGCACATAACTGTCCTCATCATTACCAGAGCTACTTTCAAGCTACCTATTCCGATTTGCAGAGAATCATCTGAGCTACTTGAACTTCGGCACTTTCTGAATCCAGTGATAGTGTGATGCTGTCACTGAAAATTTTACACCAAGTCATAGATATATATTTACATGACATTCTTCCTCTGGGTGTGTATCTGTGACCTCTATCCTTTTTTTCCCTTAAATATTTTTGATCCATAGTTGGTTGAATCTGTGGATAGGAAACCCACAGATACAGAGGACTGACTGTACATCATTCTTATGAAATTTTATATTATTAAAAATAACAGGTTAGATCTGTTTCCATTGTCCTGGAACGCTATAACCAGGTATAAGAGGTAAACTAACCTCTTACCGTCCTGCTATATGGGCTTCCAAAGGCTCAATTCAACAAAAAGTAACACTTGTAAGTATGAGATCGGACCTAATGGAATAAGTACTAAATTTGTTTCAAATTTCTTTTTCTATACCAACTGTCAGGTGGACTACATAAAACTCTAAAATTAAAATAGATTGAGTTATATCTTGCTAAAATATTACTTTGTTATTCGAAATAAAGTTATTAAGAACATGCCCAGTTTAAAAAGATACTTGGTAAGACTTAAATATAAGGAGCTTCCTTTTTTTCTAATAAAAAATTCTGTGGAGAAATTAGTCTCATATCCAGGCTATTTGGGAAGGACAATTTTATATATTAAGTCTGCCCAACCTGGGACATGGTGTAGTTTCTCCATTATTTCAGGTCTTGTTTTATGAACCACAGTGGGATTTAATACTTTTCACTTTATGTCCTATAATTTTCTAGTTAAAGTTACTCTTCAATGTTTTATGGCATTTGTGAAATTTTTCTCTTTCCAGTGCAAACCAATTATAGCTAATACAGAAAAAAGCTATTGTTCTTTTTATATTTATCTTATATATGATCACAAATTCTCTTATTCTTAGGTCAAATTTGTTTTTTCTTCTTTAATATGTGAACAAAAAAATGTTTTTGCCTTATTGCATCAATAAGAAAACAATGTTAAATAACAGTGATAATACTTTAGGTTTTATATTTTTTTCTAGGAAAAATTTTGTGAATTTATATTTTAAGAGGAAATTGCCCATTTCCTCTAGTTTTTCACATGTATTGTTACAGATTTAATTTTTCATTTCTTCCACACCTGTAACAATAAAGACCTGTTTTTAATATTTTTTCTTCTTCTTTTCCCTTTAATCAAGGATAATGTCCATTATTTGCCTGTTCAAAGAACTAGTGTTTGGTCTTATTTATCTTTTCTTCCATTTTATGCTATTTCATTAGTTTCACCATTAACCATTAATTTATTTCTCTTATTTTGTTCTTTTTTCTAGTTTTATAAGTTGAATATTTCAATCACATATTTTCAGTCTTTCTTATCTTATACTAATAAAAGCATTTAAGATTATACATATTCCAAACTGTAGCTTCAGTTCTTTCTACAGATTTTTCTACAAAACTCTCCTGCTTATTTCTGGATGATTTATAGTTTCTGTTTTGACTTTCTTTTGGTGCAGACATTATTTAAACAGAGTGTCTCTTAATTCCAAGGCAGTTTTTTTATAATCACCTTTTTTTGTAACCACTAGTTTCACCAGATTAAGATGACAAGATTAAGATTAAGATTATGGTTATTACACATAAAATCATAATTTTTATATTTTACTTTTTGGTTTCTGTGACAAAGTGTATGACTAACGTCTGTAGACACTTCTTAGATATAGAGGAGGAATGTATATTCCCTGTTCCATAAATTTGTTGAATATGTTGTTTGTAACCTCTATATTTTTTATTTTTTTAATTTGTTTGTTTCAGAGTTTGAAAATTGGCAGCCTGCAAGCTACAGATACGTTTTGTTTGGCTGGCAAAGTGCTTTAAAATGTATGCATCCCAATGCCTTTAGGCAAGGCATGCATCATCCAGTTCACCGTGCAATTGCCATCCTCCCCGCCGTCTGCCACCCCATGATTCACATATTCACGCTACCCACCCACTGCACCCCGTGGGCATCCAAGTTGGCAATCTAGCCAACCTGACCTGTCAAAATAGAAAAGACACGTAATTAACATTTAGTATAATATGTCTTTTATTAAATTCTTCTTTTATTCCTGGTTTTGTTCTATGTATTTTGCTAAAGGTTAAAGACAGCTACAGAGAGAGAGAGAGAGAGAGAGAGAGAGAGAGAGAGAGAGAGAGAGAGAGAGAGAGAGAGAGTGTGTGTGTGTGTGTGTGTGTGTGTGTGTGTGTGTGTTTATTTATTTATTTTTGAGACAGGGTCTCACTCTGTCACCCCAGGCTGGGGATGAGTGGTACCATCACAGCTTACTGCAGCCTTGAACTCCTGGGATCAAGCAATCCTCCCACCTCAGCCTCCCAAGTAGCTGGGACTACGGGTGTGAGCCACCATGCCCTGCTAATTTTTCTTAATTTTTTTTTAAGAGACAAGGTCTTGCTATGTGGCCCAGGCTGGTCTCTAACTCCTGGCCTCAAGCAATCCTCCCACCTCAGCCTCCCAAAGTGCTGAGATTACAGGTGTGAGCCATTACATCCAGCCCTGTTTTTTATTTTTATCAGAATATAGTATCCCTCTTCGGCTTGATTAATGTTTTTGTCCTTGCATGCTGCTTAGTCTGACTAGTGTTGATCTTTGCTGATCATTGTTTTGTAATAGGTGAATTTAGCTAAAGAGTATTTACTATGGGGCTGTTCATTTGGCTTCATTGTTTCCCCTTGATTTTGTTTTCTGTTTAGTAACTCTGTTTCTGTCTATCCTCCCCTCCTGGCTTTTGCTGACTTGGTGTTGCTTCTCTTTATTCCCTGATGGCCTGCTTACCCTCACCATCATCCTTAATCCTTGATACTTGGGGATACTATGTTTTACTACTCTGTTAGTTATTACCTGTCATTCCTAACAGTGTTAAGCAGGCCCTTAGCAAAATGAAAGAGCCATGCCCCCGCCCCCTCAATCCCTTACCAACAAAGATGAAAATTTTAGAGTAATTTTACATCTGAACGCCTTGAGTGCCCCAGCCCCAATGCCAGGTTTTGCTGAGATAGTCTAGAATTTTTAGTTCTGGGCTAGTTCCTAGATTTTCCCTGACAGTATGGTCCTTCTTTTCAAGAATCCTTTTTACACGTACATTATGAATTCCTAGCCACATTAGCACCTTCCATTTATGTGTACAATTTATGTATAAACGTTTCCTGCTCACCACTGTTTCTTGTATTCTTCTATCTCAATATTTCTATTCTGATCCAATTACCAATATCTAATTGGACATCTGATTGTTTGTTCAAATAGGATAGATGTCTAAAAATATCCTTCTTTCACCCTGATTCATTGAATGATATCTGGGCAGGAGTGTCTGATATCTGACATTCTTTCTACCTAGCTTTTGAACCTTTCTTCCCTAAGCTTGGGGACTTTCTCATCTTATTAGTCTCAGCTGAAGCCAAGGTCTACCTCCCATTAAATAAGCTGAAAATGCCAGCTGTCTGCTTTCTCAGTGTCCCTTGCAGCTAAGGAGGTCCCTTGACCCTGCTATTACTTATACCTGTCCCAGACTCTGATGTGGGAACTAACACTGCAAAGCAAGGACTATGGTGCGAAATGCTTGCTGGCAGCATCGGTGGTGGCAGTAGGATACAAGTCCTGGCAAGCGGCAGCCACGCTGCTCGCTGCAGACTTTAAGGGCCAGCGGTGTCAGGTGCAGGCTGCACCATCTGTGCCCAGGGACCCAGCAGCAGCATACAGCCTGGGCCAATTCTGCATGAGATCTGAGGCACTGTCCCTGGCCACAGGGCCTCCAAGCATACCTCTCTAGCCATTCTAAAATTCCACAGCAACTCAACATCCTTAAAATTTTATTTTTCTTTCTAAGATAACTAAAATCAGCTTCTGTGGTATGCAGGTAAGAACCCAGGCCGATAGGGCTGACTACGGAAGATTTATAAGATTTATATTACAGTTCTTTAGAGTCAACAGTCTCTACAGACTCTAGCTTCTAGTGCCGCAGAGTGGATGAGAATTCCAAGGCCAACCTAATTCTCCTCAAAACCGACCTATCTTCCTGTCTAGAAGTTGGCAGGGTTTCTATCTTTATTGATGTGGTCCAGCAATTAAGTTATGTCTTCTTTTCAGAATTCCGTGAGTCTATCTGATGTCTAAATTTTTTTCCAGCTCAAAAGGTTTCTTTGATGTATTTACTATGCCTTCTCCATCTCTGTTCCTTTTTCCCCTTCTAGGAATCCTACTGTTCAATTAGTAGGTCTCTTACATCATCAGTCCCTCGAGCATCTTACCTTTCCCACCCCACGATATCACTATCTTTGTGTTTTACAGGATACTCCCTTCCAAAAAACTAATTCAGTTCTCAGCAGGGACCGTAATCCTTTATACTTCATCTAGTAGAAGTTTTAAATAAGGAGTACTAACTCTTTGAGAGTTATTGCTTTCTTCTGCCTCTCTGATTTAGTTATGCTTGTTCTGAATGTTTAATTTCTATCTCAAGTTATTAAATCCCTCTTAAAGTGGATCACGCTATTTCTTTGCTAAATATGGGTTTGATCCTTGGCATCTAAGCAAATCATCACACAGAAGAAGACCTGGAAGTTTCCATTCTAGAGCTCAGGAGTGAACAAACTGGCACCCTGGGACCTCGTCTACCCTGACACGAGGACCATTTCTACCTGATCGCTCCGGCTCTGAGAATGAACAGAGGAGAAGCACTCCCACCCTGAGAAAATATTCAAAAACTTAAACAGATCTATGTATCAGTATGATTTAAAATAGAGAAAAAAACTGGCTCTAGTAATAGATTAAATTATGGTAATATATACAATGGAATATTATGGAGATATGAAGAATACTTGTGAATAATTACATGAAGAAATATTATGATACATGGTTAAATACAAAATTCAAGATATGAATTTGAATATAGTGTGGTTTTAACCATGTAAAAGTACACACTCACATACCCCTCAATATGGAAACCACACAGAAATGAAAAGTCATTATCTCTTGATACATTTCTTTAGTTTCTTCATTTTCTAGAATATGAGCATGTATTACTTACATCATCAGACAAAAATAACTTACATTAAAAAAAAAACCGCCAGAATAACTCCACTGGCACTCCTCTCTTCACAGGATAAATTCCAGACCCATTATCACAGCACACTCTGGTTTCAAGCTACAGATTTCTTCGCCTACCGCCCCTTCCCATTGTACCCTGTGTTCTGTCAACATCAAAGATCTAACTATTCCTCAAATTGCTGGATTTTTTTTACAACTCCATCTTGATAAGTGCCGTTTCCTCTGCCTAAAATCCCTCCCACCCCTAGCAAACGCCACTCTTTTGTGAAACCTTTCCCAGTGTCCTCAGGAAGAAATAACGGCTTCCTTGTCCGAGTGCCATGTCTCTTTGCTGAGGGCAGCACTGTGGAGGTCCCGCCTGCACTGTGCCACGTAAGGTTTACTATCTTCCTCCCTGCAGGTGGCGGGAGGGATTTCAGGCAGAGGAAACGGCACTTGTCAAGAGATGGAGTTGTAAAAAAAATCCAGCAATTTTGAGGATCACTTAGATCTTTGATGTTGTGCATGTCCTAATGACTGGAACCTGTGAACACCGAGACACCCAGCAAGGCCAGTGTGGCACCGTCCTTCCCGAAGTCTCTCATTGCACTTCCAGCAAGATTTGAAAGGGAAACACCTTCATTAAGAGGGCAGATGTGACATCAGGGAAGACTGCTTTTCCCTGTAAAACCTGATCACCAGCGATACTGAGCACTGTAAGAAAATCCAGTGAATGAACGAGAGACCAACTAAGGAAATTCACTCAGAGTTGTGAATAAAAGAGTAATGAGTGAATAAAACTTTTAAAAATTTAAGAGACATGGAGGAAGACGGGAAAGATGCAATGTACCAGGAAAGCCAGAAGAAAGCACACACTGAAGGAAAAATAACGGAGACAACTAACCTGAGGCAAGGGAGAGCCTTACAAGGGACAGCTGATCGCCGGGCACTGAGCCATGGGACAGGGCTCACACCCAGACGTGCTGCCAAACATCCAAATTCTCAGCACTGCGCTGGTTTAGAGCAAATGTTTCCTGAGTGGCAGAGGTGGGGTTGACAGGTCGATGATGGTACGGGCCTCCTGGCAACAACTAGGTCCCCTCTGGGGGCTTGCCCTCCTCTCTGGGGGCAGTAGACTGAGGTGCTGGGCCACAGCACACCTGTCACTCCTAAACGGAGGAGCACTCCCTTGACACCCGGCCGGCGCTCTCCTGCCAAAGCCGGCAGCAGGCAGAGGCGGCTCCAGACCCCGACAACCAGGGCAGCTGGACGGGCGCCTCAGGCACAGAGGGGCTGGGCAGAGGGCCTGGCCCAAGAGGCCCCCGGAAACAGGCCCTGGCGAGGGCGGCAGCAAGGAGGGGAAGAGAGTGAGTCAGGCCGACCATGTGCAGGCGGGACCTGTGGTCAGCCGGGGAGCCAACTCCCCGAGAGCGAACTTCTGAAGGAGAGAAGAAAATACTGGGTGAATGTTTGAAATTCATAAAGGAAATGAAGGGAAAGACTGCTGGAAAGGGCAAGGATACAGACTCTCCCCTGAAACCCGCCGGGCCGACAGGGCCGGGAGGTTGGGGGCCTGGCCGCCCGGCCCCCGCCTGGGACACTGTGAAGGCCATCCCAGCTCGAGTGACCCTGCGCACTCACAGGGCAGCTGTGGCGACAGAGCCCCTTTCAGCGTCTCCCTGTGCCCAGCCGCCCCCCTCAGCCCTCGGGGGTCTGTTCCCGAAGGCATCCCCCATAAACCTGCGCACGAATCTGGGCCTCGAGGCCTATTTCCCGGGGAAGCAACTAGGGCAATCGATCATCACTTCACTTTGTGTGTATAGTATGTATCAATTTATATGTATAGCATATCAATTAAATTTCATTTTTAAAATTTTATTTTAAAACCATCTTTATTTTAATTTAAATTAAATTCCAGTATTAGTCTTCTTTTTTTTTTTTAAATCAGGGGTCAAAAAAATTCAACTGTCTATAGAGCAGACAGGTTAATAAACGTCTGTAAGGGCAACGTAAGGAACAAAAGCCTGGTAGGAACTGCCAGAAATGCAGAACGCAGGCCCAGCAAGACATTCTGATTCAACAAACTTTCAAACACTCCTCAAGACAAATGAACTTTTCCCTTTGTGTTCTCTGGACTATACTTTCACAAAGACAGAATCGGCAGGCATACAATTTTGCACCCAGCTTTGTTCATTTGCCTGTATACCAAACACTTCCCCAAGCTTGAATGTACTCCTGATGATCACAGTTTAAAATAGCAGTCTGCACACTGTCCAGCGAATCAAGTCACCACAATTCTTTAACCGCTCTTTTATGTTTAGATGGTGAAACTATTGGGAGGCAACCTAGCAATGTTTGTGATGGTGTTAGATAGGGTGTTTATTGAATGCCACAGAGTCATTTGTGAGCCTAGATTAATTCCTCTAAATTTAAATTTCCAGCACTGCTCCTGGTATATATACAACAAGCATGGCAGTTTTATAAATATAAGTGACCACAGCTCTCTCACAGATAATACAACCATCTTAGTATTACACAAATATTTTAAAGTCTGGAGAGAAACTTCTTTGGGAATAACGGTCAAAGCTGACCATTTCACCTAAATATGAAATAAAACAGAAACCTTTAGGTCAGCTAACAGTCTGCATTCTTTTCATGCCAGGGCAAAGGCTAGACTTGTATTTTAGTTATTGTTTCCCTTTGTTTCCCAGAGTGGTTCATGCATCCTTATTTGGAAGTTTTCCTTTCTGGCCTGCAATTAGAAAAAAAAAAGTAGTACTCTGTTGAAATTCAAAATGCTTTAGAGTCTGGACTCTCCAGAGCATACAACAGAATCATATACTTCTAAAAGTTGGAAGGGACTTCATAGGTGTAGCTCAAGGCCTCATTTGACCAACACAAAAACCCATCATGTTGTCAAGAGAGAAGGAGAAATGAACCTAGAACATCCGTCTCTGAATCCAGGGTTTTGTGTAACAGTCCAAACTATCACCTGGAGAAAATGCAGCATGTTTATTTAATGTAATCTGTTTATAATCAAGCTTCACCAGAAGTCTCTCCCTACATTGGTCCTCTCCGAGCTAATCACATACACCGTCTCATTTTTAAAACACTCAAATCTGACTCTTACAGCCTTGAAGTGTAAAGCAGATCAACATTCCTCAAGGGCTGGTGTGCACAATCTCATGGGGAATCCTTCCTACAGACCCCCCCCCCCCCACAGCACCACAGCACACTCCCACGGTTCTTCCTCCCCACAGCCCTCCTCAACTCTTCCAGCACCTGGCTGCCTTTTCCCTCTCATGTCCTCCCAGGGCATCCCCCCAGGCTGGCCCAGATGGATCTTCTCTTAGAATTAAGCCTGAATTTGTCAAGTTTCCACAAACCCTGAATCAGCCCAACCAAGCCCGGGGGGGCCAGTCAGCAGCCACAGCAAACAAACAAACCTGCCCCCAGGGGAAGGGGAAAGATGTACCTGGGGAGGTGACACTGAGTTGACGCCTGAAAGGATAAGAAGTATAATGGGATGAAGGTACAATTTATCTTCCAAACTGGGACACTTTTGAGAGTAAAAACAACAGGAGTGAACTGACCCACAAGTTGTTAACCAGGACCGTCCTGGGCAAACTGGGCCTTACGGTTGACCCACGGAGGAGTCAGCTGTAAAGTGTTGTGAGAGGAGCATCCCGGGCAGAGGGTGAGGAGGAGTGTGGAGGGTGCACGGGACAGGGAGCAGGCCACACATCTGCAGTGGGTGCCCAGGCAGAGGGACGGGCCTGCCCACATGCTTGTGCAACAACCCTTTCTCTAACCAACACTCAACTCCACGGCCAGTCAGCCACCTGCATAACGTCACCGGCCAGGAACAGGAGGAGATCGCCACAGTTCAAAATGTCTGTGCCCTAAACTTCACACCCGTCTATTCCCAGAAGATGCACTTCTGATCCGTGTACAGTTCTGGCAGGCTCACTGGCTTCCACGGACACGGGAACGGATGAGCAGAAGCAGATGATACGTGAGGAAAGTCCAGAATGCTGATAAGCACATGGCCGTGGTGTGGGCTGACCACAGCCAGCAAGACACCCCCAGGGTCAAGGATGGTACCAGAATTAACATTAATAGGGACGACCTGAGTAATCAGGAAACAGTAGACAGAAATGGGATGCCTGTAATATTTAACCACTGTTTTGTACCCAAAAGGGCCATCGTAAGGTTCTGGATACCAAAATTTACAGAAGAGGTCATTTTAATGCATAGCTTACGTTAAAATTTAATCATTGCTCCAATTACTGTTATCTCTTGATTTTCATTCTCTCTCCTTTCTTATTTTCTTACAATTACTGGCTCAAAATCCCTACCAAAGGATAAAGCACAAGGCAGAACGCACCATGAGGACGTCAGGGAAGTTGTGAGGGAGGGACACGCACACACTGACACGTCCCTCCCAACACACACACACTTTGTTAACCTACAAATAAGAGGTTGTTTTACCACACTTTGGTCCAGTTTGAAAGCATATAATTCTACGTAACTTTGGCACACTGTAAAGTATTCGTAATGAAGGCAGAGCAAAAGAGACCAAAATGCAACTATAATTGGATAATTTTCATACTGGTTTTATGCCACTATGAATAGGCTCTCTGTTTATCTGTTTACAGATCAGAAGGTTAGGCTGCTGATAATTTAACCTTCCAAGATTTCTTTTTTAATTTGGCTGCTGGTGCTAGAGAAGCAGGACCAATTAGAGAGAGGCGATGAATTCTTTGGCAGATGAAACAAAGGGGGTGTTGAGGGCTTTGGAGGTGGCACCAGTTCCCTACTGGATATAGTTTCAGGTCAAAATTTATGACTTTACTTTTCTACTTACCCATAATTAGGTTTAATGTGGAATAAGCAGTTGGGAATGAGAGGAGAATGAAGGAGAAAAGACTAATTTTTCTGAAGTAACAGAGCAAGGTTAAAAAAGACAATCAGTAGAGGAAGGAGGATTTTGCTAAAAGAATACTTATGAATTGATATGAGTTATGAAAGACCGAGGGAAATAGGGATCGTGGCACTATTCAGTCTTTCTGACAGGGCGAAAGGAGACAATGGGTGGGCAAGTTCCCTGTGACCTCCCAGGTGGGGGGTTGGCCCAGGCTATCTGGGTTATCTTTGTAGTGGTGTGGAATGAGGAAAAACTCTATGCACAAGCTTTTCTGAAGTTCATACCATTAAAAGTTGTTTTTTTTTTTTTTAATCCCAATTTTAAATACTTGGCCAACCATGTTATTAATAATTTGGAAATAGCAAACCTACTTTCTCCTGAGAATTCAAAAATTTTCTGGAAATACAAGGGACAGCTGCCAGCGATTCATTAAAACCCTACTTTTTGCTAAGACTCTGCAGCGTGTTAGGGGTGATGGAGATGACAAACAAGCATCCTCACATGGTCCTTGCTTAGCTGGAGAAGCTACGAACTGCAATGCAACATCCGCATGAAGGTGGGCACCCGAGACGACCCTAACCAAAGAGGGCGAAGGTGGTGGACAAACTGCACAGAGGAGGGCAACCAGGGATGAGGAGTGGCAGAGGCCGGGGCTGACGGGAGGATGGCCCTGGGAGACGTTTTGTTGTCCTGTGATGGCAATGTCTTCATAAGGATACGCAGAACCCTTCAAAATTCTCAATGTTTCAGGCCAGGCACAGAGGCTTATGCCTGTAATCCTAAACTCTGGTAGACCGGATTGCTTGAGGTCAGGGGTTCGAGACCAGCCTGAGCAAGAGCGAGAACCCATCTCTACCAAAAACAGAAAAATTTAGCCAGGTGTGGTGGCGTGTGTCTGCAGTCCCAGTTACTTGGGAGGCTGAGGCAGGAGGATCACTTGAGCCCAGGAGTTTGAGGTTGCTGTGAGCTATGATGATGCCACTGCACTCTAGCCAGGGTGACAGAATGAGACCCTGTCTCGAAGAAAAAAAAAAAAAATTCTCAGTGTTTCAATGCTGCTTCTATGATACTACACAGGCTGGGTCTGATGTGATTGCAGCCACATAAAAAATTTTAAAAAGTAAAACAGAATTCAACAGACTAGAAATCCCGTATCTGAAACACATTTGGGCACCATCCTCAACAGGCGAATACCAAACACTTCTCTGAGTTGGAATGTTTAAAAGTCTAAAAACATAAAATCAAAGAATGTGAAAGCAGGAATTTTAGAGCTAACCTTGCACACACACCCTTATTTTACATATAAAGCAACAAGGCTCCAATAAAAACTTACACTATCAATTCCCCTTTTGTGTTAAAAAAAAATTCCAAAATGAGGATTCAGAAAAAACTGATTTAAAATTTATTATAAGGTGAAAATGTTCAAATCCATCAAATCATTATATCTAAAAAAAAAAATCACGAGATCAGGATAGAAGCCCAAAAGGCATTTTACAAAACTCAGCAACAATTTCTGATTTTAAAAACTGTTAATATATAAGGATAACTGCTCCACGTAACAGAGGACATCTACCTCCATCACTGTGTCTGTGTCCCTGAGTGGACAGTTTATAGTTTATCACAGAGGCCCTAAATATTTCTTACTTTTCCCTCAGGTTTTACACATTTCCTCATACTGTGAATGTGACCTTTTATTAAACCATTGTTTCTGATTTTTACCAACATAAAGGAAAACTACCGTTATATATACATCTACACACACACACGCACGTGTATGCATATTCATACATATATGAATATATATATTTATTTCCAAGCTGGTTACCTTACTAAGTTCTAATAGTTTTTCAGTTGATCTCTTTGGCTATCCGAAGAGAATTATAGTACCTATAAATCATGCTAATTTTGTCTCATTTTTAATAAACATTATTTTCAAAAAACCTTGCTGCTTTGGCTAGTATATCTGAAAACAGTATCATACAGTTCTGGATGGGTACCACTGTTTTGTTCCTGACCTTCATAGGAATGTTTTTAGTTTCCCGTTAAGCTGCTTTCAGACTATTTTATTTATTATCTTATGACAGGATCCTTTCATTCCAATAAGAATTAAATGTTTGAGGTAGATGTTAAATTTTATTAAATGCATTATTGACATACAGTATGATAATTTTTTTCTCTTTAAATTTACTGATGTTTCAAATTCTATTTATATGATAATATTAATATTTTTGCATTCTTAGGATGAGTCAGTTTTTTACCAGTGGTGTAATATTTGTGAAAATATATGGTTGGATTAAATCTGGCTTATTCAGTTAAGGAGAGCACATCTACATTAGTAAGAATGTGCTGTGGTTTTCTTTGTTAATGCTATCTTTGAAAGGGTTTGGTGTCAGGAGTAGTACTACCAGTATTAGTACTTTTGTTAAAACAAATTGGAATGCTTTCCATCTTTTCTGTACTTTGGAATACTTTTCAAGTTTTTATTATTTGAGTGTCATTTTCACAATTTTGGCTATATTAACATTCATCTATCTTATTATATATTTAATATTTTTCTACATAAACTTAGTATTGACTCACTTCTTTAACTCAACTTGGTGCTAAGCAACAGATATAGATTCAATATCCTTGTTATAATTTTTCTAACACATTTTAAATTATTAAAATAAAAAATAATCATCTATATGTACCTTATATCATTATCTGTACTCTCCATAATATAACAATCTTTGGGAAACACACCACATACTTTAAATAGCACAGAAATTATATTTTTCTCATATTTGTAAAACTTTATAAAACCATACGGATTCGTGATTAATTTTGGAGATATTTTCTTAAGTCACTTTGCAACTTCTTCCAGGATTATTTTTCTGTCCAAGTGTTTCATTTTTTTTTTTTTTTTTTTTTTTGAGACAGAGTCTCACTCTCTTGCCTGGGGTGAGTGCCATGGCGTCAGCCTAGCTCACAGCAACCTCAACCTCCTGGGCTCCAGCAATCCTACTGTCTCAGCCTCCCGAGTAGCTGAGACTACAGGCATGCGCCACCATGCCCGGCTAATTTTTTCTATATATATTTTTAGCTGTCCGATTAATGTCTTTCTATTTTTGGTAGAGACGGGGTCTCGCTCTTGCTCAGGCTGGTCTTGAACTCCTAAGCTCAGAACGATCCGCCCGCCTCGGCCTCCCAGAATGCTAGGATTACAGGCGTGAGCCGCCGCGCCCGGCCCAAGTGTTTCATTTTTTAATGAATTGGATTTAGTAATCTTGATTTCCTAGGAAATTTCAATTTTATCAAAATGTTCTATTTTCTATTCTATTTTTTTAAAAATCTCCAACATTCCTAATAGCATACATTCTTACATTGCTAATTTGGGGTATTTGTGTTCTCTTATTTCTTGATTAGTCTAACTATAACTTTATCTACTTCGTCGTTTTAATAAAAAATCTACTCTTGGATTTTTCAATGCCAGTGTTTTTTTTGTTCATTCATATGTAGTCAACAAATATTCACAAAGTACCGTCCGTCCAATGTGACAGGTGCTGAGGAAAGAAAAGAGTGAACAGACATAGTCATAACTTATTTCATTCATTTCTACCCTTTTTAAAAACTCCCTCCTGTTCTCCCAGATTTTGTTGTTTACTTTCTAATGTTATTTGTGTAGAATTCCCTTATTTTCATCTTTATATTTTTTATGTTAATAGTAAAAGCTTTCAGAGAAATAAATTTGCTTATTATTTGTAACATTATTAGTATTTCAAAATTGTTTTTCTAAATGATCTATAATTGTAGTTTTCAGTTCCTATTTGAGTCAAAATTTCCAAATGAAGTTTTTAAAATTTCATCTTTTATTATTTATAGTTTTATTGCATTATGATCACAGAGTGACCAGTAAAATTTCCTTTAAAAGACTGTAATGAGGTTTTCTTTCTGGCCTTAGGATACATCAGTGTTTTAACCATTCCATGAACATTCTGGAAAAATGGTTTGTGTAAGACATATGGTTCAAGTCTCCCACTTGTGAGTTTTCCCATGTGCTTTTAATAGGTTTTGCTTTAGTTACTTCCAGTGTTTTGCTATTTAGTGACTGGATTTTGTAACTGCTACTTTTTCTTCTTGGATTGTACTTTTATCAATATAGAAGGTCCTGTCTCATTTAAGGCACTTTGTGGTGTGTGCTTGTGTGGTTGGTTAACTGACACTATTGTCTCAGGAGAACAACCTTGTAAGATAGACAAAGTCAAGATAGAGACCCACAATTAAATCACAATTTGTTTTACTAACAAGAAAGAAATTGCCTTAAGAGACAGAAGGTATAAGAAAAACAGCATTCTAACAAAGTCAAAGGTCTTTAGAGTTAGGTGGGAAAATATTTATGTAGTTTAAGTGCAAAATAAGTGCAAACTGTAATCAAGTGATATGGCCATTTGAATGGGGGTCTCAGGCTCTTACTAGGAACTACAAGAATCAAATAAAGTATAAGTTGAATCTAAAGTACATGAGCATTATGACCACTTCTTTCTTCAAGTTTTGAAGTTTATGCTACAAAGAGATTACAAAGATTTTGAACGAAGAATTCTATACTTAGGCGAGGTATCAATAAAGGATGAGTATAAAATATAGATATACTCAGATGAAAGGCTGAGAAAATTTATCAAGCACAGATTACTCCTGAATATGTTCAAACCAAGTATGTTCAAGAATATGTTCCAACCAAAGTAAAAGGGGCTCAAGCTGCTATTTGAAGTCTGGAGTAAGAAACACATCCTTGTTCCTGCCGGAAACCTCTGTTGGTTAAAAAAAACCTCAGCAAACTGAGAAGACAACCCTAAAGATTAAATGGGAAGAAATATCAATATTATTTGGAATAAAACATTTATGTAAACATCTCTTAATCCTAGAAAGATTTAGAATAAGTAGAGAAATATTTAAAAGCATCAAACAAGTAGTAATAATATTCCATATTAAGAAGAAATACCTGCATTTTAGAGTTATATTTTTTTTTTTTTTTTTTTTTTTTTTGAGACAGAGTCTCACTCTCTTGCCCGGGCTAGAGTGCCGTGGTGTCAGCCTAGCTCACAGCAACCTCAAACTCCTGGGCTCAAGGGATCCTACTGTCTCAGCCTCCCGAGTAGCTGGGACTACAGGCATGCGCCTCCATGCCCGGCTAATTTTTTCTATATATATATTTTTAGCTGTCCAATTAATTTTCTTTCTATTTTTGGTAGAGGCGGGGTCTCGCTCTTGCTCAGGCTGGTCTCGAACTCCTGAGCTCAGAACGATCCGCCCACCTCGGCCTCCCAGAGTGCTAGGATTACAGGCGTGAGCCACCGCGCCCGGCCC